>CAUYLG010071577.1:0-11040 GCA_963573385.1 Cacajao melanocephalus | reverse complement strand
TATTTTCATCCCTTATTCCTTCCTGTCTCCATTGTTAAGCACAATTATTGGCATAAAAGAGGTTTTTAATACCCATTTTTAGACTGCATTCTAGCCTGGGCAATAGAACAAGAATCCCATTCTCTCTCCCTCTTTCTCTTCGTCTTTCTTTCTCTCTTACATTCTTTTTTTTTCTTTCTTTCTTTCTTCTTTTCTCAAAAAAAATTTTTTTAGATCACATTAAAAATTTTTAAATCACATTAAGGGATTCCTGTAGCACTTGAAATCTCTGATTGTCCAAGGGCTAAATGTCGTAAG
This sequence comes from Cacajao melanocephalus, assembly GCA_963573385.1. Lineage (NCBI taxonomy): Eukaryota > Metazoa > Chordata > Mammalia > Primates > Pitheciidae > Cacajao > Cacajao melanocephalus. The sequence continues at coordinate 10,743 of CAUYLG010071577.1, read as the reverse complement.
ACTTTTTGATGAGCTAAGGAAATTATTCTCTTTTATTTTTCTCAAATAATCATTTACACCTTTAAGTGATGAGATAAAAGTGTGAGAATGGTTCCCTTCCTCCGCCTGCCCTGCCCTGAGACAGGGTCTCCCTCTGTCGCTCAGGATGGAGTGCAGTGATAAAATCGTAGTTCACTGCAGCCCCAACCTCTTGGGCCCAAGCGATCCTCCTATTTCAGCCTCTTGAGTAGCTGGGACCATAGGTGTGTGCCACCACACCTGGCTAATTTTAAAATAATTATAGAGATGAGGTCTCCCTACATTGCTCAGGCTGGTCTCAAATTCCTGGGCTCAGTTGATCCTCCCACCTCAGCCTCCTAAAAGCGCTGGGATTACAGGTGTGATCCACCACACCGGGCCTAAACTTATAATGTTTTTTTTGTTGTTGTTTGGTTTTTTTGTTTGTTTGAGACAGAGTCTCCCTCTGTCGCCAGGTGCCAGGCTGGAGTGCAGTGGCGTGATCTCGGCTCACTGCAACATCTGCCTCCCAAGTTCAAACAATTCTCCTGCCTCAGCCTCCCAAGTAGCTGGGACTACAGATGCACGCCACCATGCCCAGCTAATTTTTGTATTTTTAGTGGAGACAGGGTTTCACCATGTTAGCCAGGATGGTCTCAATCTCTTGACCTTGTGACCCGCCCGCCTTGGCCTCCCAAAGTGCTGGGATTACAGGCATGAGCCACTGTGCCAGACAAACTTATAATGTTTAAAAAATATATTTGACCTACTAAACTACTTATTTACTTATTTATTTATTGTATTTTTTTGAGACGACATTTCACTCTGTCGCCCAGGCTGGAGTGCAGTGACATGATCTCAGCTTACAGCAACCTCTGGCTCCCAGGTTAAAGTGATTCTCCTGCCTCAGCCTCCCGAGTAGCTGGGATTACAGGTGTGTGCCACCACACCCAGCTAATTATTGTATTTTTAGTAGAGATGGGGTTTCACCATGTTGGCCAGGCTGGTCTTGAGCTCCTGACCTCAAGCAGTCTGCCCACCTCAACATCCCCGGCGACCACTGACCTACTAACATTTAGAGTAGAAGATTCCAGTTAGCACAATAGTTAGTCTTTCTGCCTGACTAGATACTTTGAAATAATCAACACATTAATTTTGTAGAGAAAACTTTAGAACATGGTGACATTTTATTTATTTATATTTATTTATGTAAGAGATAGGTCTTGCTGTTGCTCAGGCTGGAGTGCAGTGGCTATTCACAGGTGCGATCCCACTACTGTTCAGCACTTGAGTTTTGACCTGCTCCGTTTCCACCTGGGTCAGTTCACCCCTTCTTAGGCAACCTAGGGTCCCCTGCTCCAGGGAGGTCAAACATGGTGACATTTTAAAAGCTAAAAAATGTTCACATATGGCTGGGCGTGGTAGCTCATGCCCGTCATCCAAGCACTTTGGAGGCCACGGTGGGCGGATCACCTGAGGTTAGGAGTTGAAGACCAGCCTGACCAACATGGTGAAAACCCATCTTTAAAAAAAAAAAAATTAAAAAAAAAGAAAAAAAATGTTCACATAGAAGGAAAGTCATGGAAAGAATAACTATAAATTGCTGATTAACATGTAAAAAATATTTAAGTTCACTCATATCCAAACAACTGGGATTTTTCTCTCTCAAATTGATATGTTTTATTTATTTATTTATTCTTCTACTTTTATTTTAAGTTCTGGGTACACGTGCAGGTTTGTTACATAGGTAAACCCGTTCCAGGGTGGTTTGCTGCACAGATCATCCTGTCACCTAGGTATTAAGCCTGGCATTAATTAGCTGTTCTTCCTGATACTCTGCCCCCTTCCCACCAACAGGCCCCAGTGTGTGTTATTCCCATCCATGTGTCCATGTGTTCTCATCATTCAGCTCCCACTTGTAAGTGAGAACACGTGGTGTTTGGTTTTCTGTTCCTGCATTAGTTTGCTGATGATAATGGCTTCCAGCTCCATCCATGTCCCTGCAAAGACATGATCTCATTCCTTTTTTACAGCTGCATAGTATTCCATGGTGTCTATGTACCACATTTTCTTCGTCCAGTCTATCATTGATGGGCATTTGGGTTGATTCCATGTCTTTGTTATTGCAAATAGTGCTGCAGTGAACATACTTATGCATGTATTTTTTTTTTTTTTGAGTTGGAGTCTTGCTTGTCACCCAGGCTGAAGTGCAGTGGCATGATGATCTCGGCTCACTGCAACCTCCCTCTCCTGGGTTCAAGCCATTCTCCTGCCTCAGCCTCCCCAGCAGCTGGGATTACAGGTGTGCACAACCACACCCAGCTAATTTTTGTATTTTTGTATTTTGTATTTTCACCATGTTGGCCAGGCTGGTCTCGAACTCCTGACCTTATTATCTTCCCGCTGTGGCCTCCCAAAATGCTGGGATTACCAGCATAAGTCACCGTGCCCAGCCCATGCATGTATCTTTATAACAGAACGATTTATATTCTTTTGGGCATATACTCAGTAATGGGATTGCTGGGTCAAATGATATTTCTGCCTCTAGATCTTTGAAGAATCACCACACTATACTCCACAATGGTCAAAGTAATTTACACTCCTACCAATAGTGTAAAAGTGGTGTTTTTTTTTTCTCCACAACCTCACCAGCATCTATAGTTTTTTAAACTATTTATTTATTTATTTATTTATTTATTTATTTATTCTGAGACAGTCTTGCTCTGTCACCCAGGCTGGAGTGCAGTCTTGCGATTTCGGCTCCCTGCAACTTCTGCCTTCCAGGTTCAAGAAATTCTCCTGCCTCAGCATCCTGAGTAGCTGGAATCACAACCTCATCCCACCACACCCAGCTAATTTTTGTATTTTCAGTAGAGATGAGGGGTCACCATGTTGGCCAGTCTGGTTTCAAACTCCCAACCTCAGGTGATCTACCTGCCTTGATCTCCCAAAGTGCTGAAATTACAGGCACGAGCCATGTGTCCGGCTGTTTTTTCACTTATTTTTTTTTCCCCCTGAGATGGAGTTTCACTCTTGTTGCCCAGGCTGGAGTGCAGTGGCATGATCTCGGCTCACTGCAACCTCTGCCTTCTGGGTTCAACTGATTCTCCTGCTTCAGCCTCACCAAGTAGCTGGGATTACAGGTGCACACCACCATGGCCAGCTTAAGTTTTGTATTTTTAGTAGAGATGGGGTTTCACCATATTGGCCAAGCTCTTCTGAAATTCCTGACTTCAGGTGATTCACCTGCCTTGGCCTCCCAAAGTGCTGGGATTACAGGTGTGAGCCACCGCACCTGGTCTCAAATTGACATGTTTTAAAAGATAACCTGGGCACAGTGGCTTACATCGATAGTCCCAGCTGTATGGGAGGCTGAGATGGGAGGATGGCTTGAACCCAGGAGATTAAGGCTGCAGTGAGCTATGATCCTGCCACTGCACTCTAGCCTTGGTGACAGAGTGAGATGCTGACTCTAAAAAATAAATACACAAAGATTTTTAAAAATAAAGACAGCCTGGGCATGGTGGCTCATGTCTATAATCCTAGCACTTTGGTAGGCCAAGGCAGGTGGATCACCTGAGGTCAGGAGTTCCAGACCAGCCTGTTCCACATGGTGAAACCCTGTCTCTACTAAAAACACAAAAATTAGTAGGGCATGGTGGTGCATTCCTGTAGTCCCAGCTACTTAGGAGGCTGAGGCAGGAGAACCACTTGAACCTGGGAGGCAGAGGCCGCAGTGAGCTGAGATCGTGCCACTGCACTCCAGCCTGAGCCACAGAGGAAGACTCTGTCTCCAAAAATAAAAATGTAAATATAAAGATAACATCCAAACTCTGCACAAAGGTGATATAAAGTAGGTTTAAGAGCTCAAACCCTGAAGCCGCCACTGTCTGCATGAATTGGAGCAGCCACTTAGTCTCTCTGCACTTCAGTGTCCTCCTCTCTAAAGAAGCAATGGTAATAGCACCTGCATCATACAGGAGTAAATTCATTAAGTACAAAGGACTTAGGTGTATGTGGTCACCTCAGTGGAGGAAGAAATGTTATCTTTAATAAAATCTTTTTTTTTTTCTTGAGACAGAGTCTCTCTCTGTTGCCCAGGCTGAAGTGCAGTGGCACAATCTTGGCTCACTGCAACCTCCACCTCCTGGGTTCAAGCAATCCTCCTGTCTCAGCCTCCTGAGTAGCTGGGATTACAGGCACCCGTCACCACACTCGGCTAATTGTCGTAGTTTTAGTAGAGACAAGGTTGCACCTTGTTGGCCAAGCTGATCTCGAACTCCTGACCTCAGGTGATGTGTCCATCTCCGCCTCCCAAAGTGCTGGGATCACAGGTGTGAGCCACCATGCCCGGCCTGTTTTATTCTCTAATTATTTCATTTCTGTACTTTGAATAAATGTACATGCTTCATGCAGGTGTTCTTCCTTTTTGTGTTCCAGAATTGTGGCTGAGACACAAAGCTCTAGTAAAAGACATGTATTTTATTTATATTTATTTATTTATTTATTTATTTATTTATTTATTTATTTTTGAGATGGAGTCTCACTCTGTTCCCCAGGCTGGAGTGCAGTGGCACAATCTCAGCTCACCGCAGCCTCCACCTCCCGGGTTCAAGCGATTCTCTTGCCTCAGCCTCCTGTGAGTAGCTGGGATTACAGGCGCCTGCCATCACACTCGGCTAATTTTTGTATTTTTAGCAGAGATGGGGTTTCACCATGTTGGTCAGGCTGGTCTCAAACTCCTGACCCTGTGATCTGCCTGCCTTGGCCTCCCAAAGTGCTGTGATTACAAGCGTGAGCCACCGTGCCCAGCCTGAGATTTACAACTCCAAATTCTGTGTTTCTGGAGCCTTTGAGACCTCTCTTGGCTTACCAGGAAGCATATTTTTTTTCTAGACGGGAGGATAGAGTCCTACTTACTGTTGCACACTCTAGGGTCCCAAACCTTCTCATTACACGTGCTCATAGTATCTCAATCATATTTTCTTGGTGCACCCAGACCAAAAGAACTGCCTTCCTAACTACATTCCATTTATTATATAGCTAGTTCCAATATCTACAACTTAAGTATTTGTGTCTAAATACTTAACAGCCATTTTTTTTCTCTGAGACAGAGTCTCACTATGTTGCCCAGGCTGGAGTGCAGTGGCACAATCTTGCTCACTGCAACCTGTGCCCCCTGGGTCCTGGTTTAAGCAATTCTCTTGCCTCAGCCTCCCGAGTAGCTGGGATTACAGGTGCGTGCCACCATGCCTAGCTAATTTTTGTATTTTTAGTAGAGACGAGGTTTCGCCCTATTGGCCAGGCTGGTCTCAAACTGCTAGCCTCGTTATCTACCTGCCTTGGCCTCCCAAAGTGCTGGGATTACAGGCGTGAGCCACTGTGCCTAGCTGGTTGAAGTCTTTGTGGAAATTTATGCAGCTAATATTAAGGTTTTCAAAGTAGTGGTAATCATTCTTGGATCTATTCAATAGTCATAATGTATAAATTATTTTTCTTTCTTATCTCTAGGTGTCCCTAATTTACCAAGGTTTGAAAAAAAAGTAATCTGTTACGACAATATGGATTTATGTAACTAATTTGTAGTTTTCTATATTTATTTATTTTTTAAGCAAATATTGCCTCACAATAATTTGTAGTTTTCTTCTTGGTTAAGTGCTTAGTGTCCAAGTCTGCTTTTTCACCCTCTCCTAGCACAGTGCCACAGTTGTCACCTAGAAAATTGCCTGGGGGTGGGGATGGTGAGGAGAAGCCATGGAGTGTGAAAGGACTTTGTAAGTGACTTAGAAAATGTTAGTTTTGGAGAGAATGGGATGTTATAAAACTATACTTCTGTATTAATTTTATTTTTTTGAGGCAGAGTCTTGCTCTGTCTCAAATATTAATTAATTAAAGGTTCTTAGAATGAACCTTTCATTGTCACTCAGGCTAGAGTGCAGTGGTGTGATATTGGTTCATTGCAACCTCTGCCTCTTGGGTTCAAGCAATTCTCATGCCTCAGCCTCTTGAGTAGCTAGGATTACAGGTAGACACCACCACTCCTGAAGAGTTGGAGTTTCGCCATGTTGCCCAGTCTGTTCTCAAACTCCTGGCCTCAAGTGATTTGCCTGCCTTGACCTCCCAAAGTGCTGAGATTACAGGAATGAGCCACCGCACCTGGCCTCTGTATTAATTTTAAAAAAGTTAATTTTTGAATATCTCATTTATGTCATTGACGCCTTTTTGTTTTCTGACCTTAACTTCCAAGTGTAACACCATTATTTTTTAGACTTTTATTCCTCCCTGACACAAAGACTTGATTAGGCAGTGGTGTGTTAATAGTGTACTAAGGATTTTTTCCCCTATACTGAGCAACAAAAAGTATTTAAAAAATTTTGTTGGCTGGTGTGGTGGCTCATGCCAGTAATCACAGCACTTTGGGAGGCTTAGGAGGGTGGATTGCCTGAGGTCAGGAGTTCGAGACCAGCAGGGCCAAGATGGTGAAACCTGTCTCTACTAAAAATACAAAAATTCGCCAGGTGTGGTGGCAGGCATCTGTAATCCTAGCTACTCGGGAGGCTGAAGCAGGAGAATTGTTTGAACCTGGGAGGTGGAGGTTGCAGTGAGCCAAGATCTCGCCATTGCACTCTAGCCTGGGTGACAAGAGCAAGACTTTGTCTTGAAAAAAAAAAATAAATAAAATAAATAAGTTTTATTACTAAAACAGTCAAACACAGAAAAGTAGAAAATACAATGACTGTACCTCCCATGTACTTTTTTTTTTTTTTTGAGACAGAGTCTCGCTCTATTGCCAGGCTGGAGTGCAGTGGAGCGATCCCGGCTCACTGCGACTTCCGTTTTTGGGTTTCAAGCAATTCTCCTGCCTCAGCCTCCCTAGTAGCTGGGACTACAGGCACGCACCACCACTCCCAGCTAATTTTTTGTACTTTTAGTAGAGACGGGGTTTCACCATGTTGGCTAGGATGGTCTTGATCTCTTGACCTCGTGATCTGCTTGCCTTGGCCTCCCAAAGTGCTGGGATTACAGACGTGAGCCACCGCGCCTGGCCCTTTTTTTTTTTTAAACCAATATTCAGTAATTATCAAGAGTTGCCACACTTGCTTCATTTTTCCACCTTTTTTTTTGTATCTTAAAGCAAGTCTCAGGCTTTATGTTATTCTGCTATTGCAGCCTTCCACGTGCATCTGTAAACATATGGAAATTTTTTTTCATAACCACAGTGCCATCATAACACCTAACAAAATTAACTGTAATAATCGAGTACCTAGTTCATACTCAGATTTTCCCTATTGTCTCTGGTGTTTTGTTTTTTTTTTTTTGGACATTGGTTTGTATGAATCAGGATCCGAACTAGAACCACATGTTATGTGACACCTAAATGTGGGAGTACTCTGAACATGGTAAAACTCTGCAAACTTAAAGAAGTTTACTTGGCCAGTTGCAGTGGCTCACGCCTGTAACCCCAACGCTTTGGGAGATTTAGGTGGAAGAATCGCTCGAGCCCCGGAGTCTGAGAGCAGCCCTGGCAACACGGCGAGTCCCCGTTTGTACTAAAAAATAAAAACAATTAAAAAGTTAGCCGGGCATCGTGATGGCAGGCGCCTGTAGTTCCGGTTTTTTTGGAGCCCGAGGTGGGAGGATTGCTTGAGGTCGGGAAGTGGAGGCTGCCATGGGTGGGCCTCGGTCAGACAAATGCACTGCAGCCTGTTGCCCGGGCTGGTCTTGAACTCCTCAGCTCTAGCGAAGTACCCGCCTCGCCTCCGAACTTGTTCCCCCACCCATATTCAATGGGCCCGGAGGTGTCCATGACAGATTTCAGTAGGGCCGCATTCGTTCCTAAAGACAAGAGCAGGTAAACAGGACCATCCGCTTGAGACATACACCGTTCTGAATCGCAGCGGAGGCCTTGAGGATTTCAGAGCAAGACTCCGCCGCTCTCTGCAGATAACCACCCTTCTCTCGAGGGACAGGGCTCTCTCAGGTAGCCTCTGGCTGTTAGGGTGGAAACCAAAGGCCCGACCAGACCATGGGGCCACAAATTTACCATGTTAGCCGAGCCGCTCATAACACACCGGGCATAAGTGGGCGTGCACAGCACGCCTGTAATCCCGGCACTTTGGGAGGCTGAGACGACGGGTGGATCACTTGAAGTCAGGAGTTCGAGACCAGCCTGGTGACCAGGGCAAAACCCCGTCTCTACTAAATACCCAAAAATTAGCCGGGTGCGACTCCTAATTTGCACCCCCCACCATATTCAGTGAACCCGGAGGTGTCCATTACAGATTTTAGTATGTGCATTCCCTCTGACTTGTGCACCTCAGCCATTTTCACCAGGCTGCACATTTCTGGTCTCAGCCCGTGCAGTAGTTTCCTATGCGGTGGAGGGATAGGGCAGAATGAAAGAGCCGATAGCCAGACAGGGATGCCACCATTACTTCTGCAACCATCGGCAAGGCACTTTGGAAAGCCAATGAGAATGGGGATGGGATCCTCCCAATGGCCTGGCACCCACCGATGGTCTGTGAAAACAGAGACAGGCTGCATATTCCAGGGCTGCGGGGTCGGTGGACATAGCAGATTTGGAGGGATGTCTCCAGGTGCAAAAGGAGGAAGAATAGAAGGTGGAGTAACACAGCTAACTTACACTGAACACGCTCCATCTCCAGGTTCCCCACACATGTGTGGATAGAACGTTGTGTGGAGAGCTGACTTTCAATAGATTGCAGTGAGGGAGCTGCTCTGCTCCATAGAAAACATTGACTCATGGCCCTCGTGGTGACTCAGTCCTGTAATCCCAGCACTTTGGGAGGCCGAGGGTGGCGGAACACGGGTGGCCACAGGAGCCAGACAGCCTAGTCAACATGGGGAATCTAACAATACAGAAATTAGCCTGGTGTGGTGATGAACACCTGTAATCTCAGCTACCTAGTGGACTGTGCCTTGAGAATCACCTGAACTCGGGAGGTGGAGGTTACAGAGTACCGAGTTCGCCTTACTGGACTCCAGCCTTGGAGACAGAGCAAGACTTCATCTCAAAAAAAAAATTTAGTCAGTCATGGTAGTGCATGCATGTAATCCCATCTACTCTGGAGGCTGAGGCAGGAGAATTGCTTAAACCCGGGAATTGGTGGTTGCAGTGAGCTGAGATCATGCCACTGCACTCCAGTCTGGGTGAGAGTGAGACCTGATCTCAAAAAATAAAAATGAAAAACGAAAACCCTGACCCCTGAAGCATGGCATCAAGGAATAGTTTAACATCAGGCTTCCCACAGTCTTGTTATGTGATGGGCCAGGGGATGACCGTCTTTCTGGTCACACCTCATGTCCCAGGATGAGGGGCTCTCTGAAATGGACCCCGGTCCCAGCGATGCACGTGGTGGACAGGCCCCTCTGAGGAGACAAAGGAGACCCTCTATCTGAGGCCAATCGAGGCTCTGTGGCTGCCCTATCTTTCCGTCTAGGAGGGATTCTGACTTAGAAGCATCAATAATAATCTCAGGGATGGTAGCTGTGCCCCATTGGCTACTCAGCCAAGCACATACACCAAACGTATGAACCTGCAGTTTCTATTGTACTGTAGCAACACATAGGCAACAACACATGGGGTACACATACAGTAAAACTAACCTGTCTCACACATGTCTAACCATGATTGTTTCCAAGCATATGCACTGTTCTAGGGTGCATCCATTCCAGTCCGCCTTGCCCTTCAAAAAGAAAAGAGAACTCACCGGGTGCAGTGGCTCAAGCCTGTAATCCCAGCCTGGAAAACATGGCGAAACCCCACTTTACTAAAAATACAAAAATCAGCGGGGCGTGGTGGTGGGCGCCCATGATCCCAGCTAATCAGAAGACTGAGGCAGGAGATTCCCTGGAACCCAGGAGGTGGAGGTTGCAGTGAGCTGAGGTCTCGCCATTGTACTCGAATAAGAAAGAAAAGAGAACTCTCTCCAGGGCTCCCGTCTGCTTTTGCAGGATCAGAAATGTGATTGGGGCAAAGGTTGAGAGGAGGGCCCAGGGGACAAAAGGGGGAGGAGCAAAGGCTGGAGCCACCTTAGCTCATTCTGGAATGTTTCCAACCTGGGAGGGGATGACTCAGGGAAAATGCTGACTCTGGAAATGTCAAATAATTCAGTGTTATTGCTTCCTTAAAAGGTGGGAGGTTCATTGTTTTTTCCCAACTTGCATTCATTTACCTCTAGGAAGTGCCATTTAGTTTCATATAGTTTACTCATACCCGGCTTCACTGCATCTGTAGAAATTTAGGATAGTTCTTGTTCATAATAAGTCCAAGTGTGGACTACAATGCACTTATCATTGTGAACTTTGAAAACCTGAGACAGGTCTCAGTTACTTTAGAAAGTTTATTTTGCCAAGGTAGGAGAATCGCTTGAATCCAGGAGGTGGATGTTGTAGTGCGCCCAGATGGCGCCATTGCACTCCAACCTTTTGCAACAAAAGCAAAACCTAATCTCAAAAAAAAAGAAAAAAGAAAAGAAAAAGAAAAGGAAAAGAAAGAAAAATAAAAAGTAAAAGAACAATCGGGCCCAACCAGGGTGGAGGTTTCCTAGGCAACAAGGCATAGTGGGAAGGGAAGGAAGGAATGCCTCTGAGTTCAGGTTGGGTGGGGCTCCAGAGAAACCACGGCTTTACCTGGTTGTTCTCGGGCAGCCAGAAGTTTTGCCTACAAATTTAACACCTACGTTTTCAATAAAAGTGACCGCTAGGTGACGCCAAATGACAAGC
>CAUYLG010071576.1:0-11483 GCA_963573385.1 Cacajao melanocephalus | reverse complement strand
TCTTGGCGATTACTCTTTGGCAGTGGTCTTCCTCCTGCACTTTTTTGATCTGTTTTCCTTTTTATACCTTATACCCAAAACACTTATTACCAACACAACTATTAAACATTCTATACAGAAAATTATATGATCTGAGAATATTTTAGGAAATTACTTTCACGGCAGATATTAAAGAAAAAAAGATTAAGGGTCATGCTTTCCATTATATATAACAAATGTAAATTTTGTATAATAAAATTTTATATCCTAAGTAAAAAAAAAAAAAAAAAAAAAAAAAAGAATGCGGGGCTCACAGTAAATCATGAAAGACACAGTTCTGGGCAGCCCACCACTGCCCAACTAAGAAGCTGATCAGCCCAGCCCTGCATCCACACTGGTTTTATATACCAGTCAACCAGTAACTGTGAGGAATGAGCAATATTTTTATTTCATACATGTACAATTCAAATGGTATTAACCATAGTGCTGTGTTCACCTATTTATCAAATCTCCCAGTAGTAATCTGAATTAAGGACTTCTTTGTAATCTTTTTTTTTTTTTTTTGAGATGGAGTCTCTTTCTGTCACCCAAGCTGGAGTGCAGTGGCGTGATCTCAGCTCACTGCATCTCCCACCTCCCAGGTACAAGTAATTCTTCTGTTTCAGCCTCCCAAGTAGCTGAGATTACAGTCGCCCACCACCATGACTGGCTACTTTTTTGTATTTTTAGTAGAGACGGGGTTTCACCATCTTGGCCAGGCTGGTCTTGAACTCTTGACCTCGTGATCCAATCACCTCAGCCTCTCAAAGTGCTGGGATTACAGGCATGAGCCCCTGAGCCCGGCCTGATGCCCAGCTAATTTTTGTATTTTTAGTAAAGAAAAGGTTTCACCATGTTAGCCAGACTGGTCTTGAACTCCTGACCTCAGGTGATCCACTCACCTCAGCTTGCTAAAGTGCTGGGATTACAGGCATGAGCCACCACTCCCGGCCCTGCAACCCTGTAAAATAAAATAAAATAAAAAATTGGCTATCTTAAATCAAGATTTTTAAACCCAAAATTTCCTTGAGGAAAACTCTGTCATTAAGTTCTTCAGAATAAAAATTATATTTACTTTACAAAAGAAATATTTACTAAATTATACAGACAGTATTTCTGTCTTTGGAACACTGAATGTAAACATTTGAGGAATTCAACATGTCATTCCCTTGAAGGTTTGAGTTTAGCTAGTTGTGAGATTTTCTTTTTCTTTTGATAAATCTAGATATTTTCACCATGGAAAACACAGCTTCCTCTAAATCCGGTTTGCGGGAGAATAACTGGCTGGGACATGTTCACATCCCTAAGAGGACAACATTTCAAGAAAAAAAAAAAAAGCTGCTTCTTTGAGACCGAGTTTTGCTCTGTTGCCCAGGCTGGAGTGCAATGGCACAATCTCGGCTCATCACAACCTGTGCCTCCTGTGTTCAAGTGATTCTCCTGCCTCAGCCTCCCAAGTAGCTGGGATTACAGGCTTATGCCACCATGCCCAGCTAATTTTGTATTTTTAGTAGAGATGTGGTTTCTCCATGTTGGTCAGGCTGGTCTCGAGCTCCCGATCTCAGGTGATCCACCCGCCTCAGCCTCCCAAAGTGAAGGGATTACAGGTGTGAGCCACCATGCCCTACATTTATTTTCATACTGTTTCAGCTTCAGTATGAAATGCCTGGGTATAAAACATTTTTGTTTCATTAATAACCTCTGGATATGTGGCTAAAATGTAGCTCTAAGAAATAAGTTTCATGGATTTATTCTAGTGTATATTTCACTAGTTTTAAAGCAAGAGAATTTTGAAAAACAAAATATGGGTTTTTGCATAGCCCTACTATCACATATGAAGGTGATAGCATTGTATAGATTGCCATGGACAAATTCCCTGTTCAACATGTAAGTACCATAGACAAAGTTATGACAACAGGCAAATCTTATCAGATGTGACAGGCACCTTGCTCTACACAGAACAGTATCCCTCACCAAGGTCTTCTTTTTGGCATCTCCTCCTTCCTTCAATATTTTTGTCCAGAAGGCCTCCTGGTCACTCTCAAAAGGGGACCCTTTCCCAGCATTGCACAGGCACATCGGAATACTAGTTTGAACACAACTCTTGTTCAAATGGCTACTACAACAGAAATACTGTAGACTGGGCTGCATATGAACAACAGAAATTTATTTCTTACAGTTCTGGAGGCTGGGAAGTCCAAGATCAGGCACCAACCGAATCAGTGTCTGGTGCAGCTTCCTGGTTCATGGATGGCACCTTTCTGATATATCCTCACATAGTGGAAGGGAGAGGGCAGTTCCTTGCAGTCTGTTTTATAAGGACACTAATCCCATGTATGAGCTCTTATGGACACAATCACCTCTCCAAGGCCTCACCTCCAAATACCATCACATTGGGGATTAAGTTTCAACATGAGTTTTTGGGTTACACACACATTCAGTCCATGGCTCCCTGCTACATATATCATACACATTATTCTGTCACTATACGCAATGGGATATGTACTAGGTGATTGAGTATGGGAGACCTGAGCTCTTGAAGAGCATCAGTAAGAACAGATTGCTGGCTTTGCTATTTCTCTGCAAACAGCAATCTTTACAACCTTCTTGGTTATCTGTGTCCAGAGAGGCAGAAAGTGGTCTTGACCCTCTTTAGAAGGATGGTTTCCCAGCATCAACCACTTATAATTGTAATGAGGCACTTAGTACCCCACCTGCAATCTTAAATACTAAAGATTTTCAGCTTCTTCCTTAGTAAGCATGAATCATTATTTACTTTGTGTGACTAAAACGTCCCTAATTCATTTCCTGTTGTACTAAGCTTGTTACCTTTTAATAACTACATTCAAATCCTCTGTGAAAGATAACCTTTTCCCTTTGAAGATATGTGTTGAATTTTTATGGTAGACTCCCCTTTCATTAAAAAATGATCTGGGCTGGGCGCAGTAGCTCACACCTGTAATCCCAGCACTTTGGGAGGATGAAGCGAGTTCAAGACCAGCCTGGCCAACATGGCGAAATCCTATCTCTACTAAAAATACAAAACTTAGCTGCGCGTGGTGGCAGGCACCTGTAATCCCAGCTACTCGAGAGGCTGAGGCAGGAGAATTGCTTGACCTGGTGAGGTGGAGCTTGCAGTGAGCCAAGATTGTGCCACTGCACTCCAGCCTGGGCAACAGAGCGAGACTCCGTAGATCTGTCCATATGCACAGCGTCCCATCTTTGCATGCTTGGCTTGGCCATTTGTGTCCAGTTGCAGACCGCAGCACTGTCTCCAGAATCACCCTGCTAGATGTGGCCATTGTGTCTTTAGTCAATGTTTAAGCAGAGGTTAAACAAGAGCCCTATTTCTGGGGCATTACAGGTTACTCCTGTCATGATTCATAATTCTTCAAGGAAAGTATATAGCAAGCTTGTCCTATAACTTCAATGTCAAGGGCTTTGGGTTTCTCCTTATCTTCCATGTGCTTTAGACCGTCTTCATTCACTCTACTACTCTCCCCCATCTACAAGAATATAAAGGAAAATGAATTCTATAAGAGTTGGAATTCCTACAGAGATAGGTGCCATCTAGATGTAAAATGTAGCCTCTATTTTCCTAATAGCCGTAATAACAAAATAATGGCGAAATGGTTTGTGCGAGCTATTTCCCAGTGTATTATCACTACTCCTGAACAGTAAAGTGCCTCCTCTCCAGCCTAGAGAACCGCCCACGAGCCACGTTGCTCCTGAAAGTAGCTGGGATGCATTAAGAGGCACGGCTGAATCAGCTTCTCGCCTCCAGCCATTCTATCACCTGCTGCCTTAGTTCATTAATTGGCTGAGGGGGCTTTTGAGAGTGGTTTGAGTGAAAAAGGAATAGTTTAGCTGCATAAAGACAATCTCGTTCCTAGTCTCCAACCTCAGTTTTTACTACTACATCAAAATACGCTTTTTGGCCCATACTCCTTTTATTATTTACATGCAAGTGAAAAAAAAAAAAAGGCAAAATTAAAACTTGGTTGACCTTCGGGATCAGGGATGAGGACAGAGTGGAAGCAGTACTGACTTTAATTTAATGTTCTGTAACAAACAAGGGGAAAAGATAGAGAGATACCGATTTTGAGGGAAATGTTAATTATCTAAAGCTTAATTACAGATAACATCATGAGGAGAATACATAAAAGCCTTGAAATGCAGCCAAATTATTTCCCTAAGAACTTGAAAAAATGATTGTTGTTTACAATTCACAAATCACACAGACATAAAGTTGAGATGGGAAAAACAGAGTCAGGCTTGAAATAAGGGCCCAGCCTCCTGTTTTAAAAACCAGTTCAGGGGAGAAGCAATAGCATTTGGAGTTAGCTCATGCTTTGGATGTAAATGAGATTCTGTTCATGTTTCCCCCTTAAAATAAAAATTAGCAGATCGCTGGCAAACACATTGAAGTAAAATCCTAGGAGACAAACCGACCCAAATAAAAATAAATAATTTATGAGATCTTAGAATGGGAACTACAAATAAAACAGAACACATGGACATTTATCTCCATGTAAGTACAATAGAAATAAAGAAGAGGCAAGATTTTTACGTGCTTGTCACTTCATTACCGAATCCAATGCTATAAAAATATACCTTTTCACTGAAACGTAATTTTTACTTGGCATAGCAATGAATGGCTTACACTTATCTAGTCGGCTCTTTACATATGCACTTCTGTCTCTTTTATTTGTACAATTGGTATCTATTGATGTCCCATTACCTTTAAAGGTGAGTTTCAGGATAACGGAACGTGGCATTTTGGAAGTTTGCTTTTAAGGAGGTTTGAGGAAATAAATACCGGGCGATTCTTATTTGCCTAAAGCCAGTGAGACACATGTTCTAGGGAGGGACACATTCCCGGATTCCAGGGTCTTGGACATGAAGACCAGAGCTCCAGATCCCAGCAGGCTGGGCCCTCGAGCTGTTGCATTAGAGTTACAGACAGGTGTTGAGAAGCTTCATGCGACAGTTGTAACCGGAGGTCTCAACACTCGATACTTTTATAAAAGAATGGGAATGGAGAGAATGTTTCTGTGTCAGAGGAATTTGTATGTATACATTTGGGTGAGTGATCAGAGAGAACTGGGTTATCAAAGGGGAAGGACAGGCCGGGCACAGTGGCTTACATCTGCAATCTCAGCGCTTTGAGAGGCAGGCGGTTTGCTTGAGCTCTGGAATTTAAAATCAGCCTAGGCAACATGGTAAACCACCATCTCTACAAAATAAAAAATAAAAAAATTAACTGGGCAAAGTGGCACACACCTATGGTCCCAGCTACTTGGGAGGCTGAGGTGGGAGGGTCGCTTGAGTCTCGGAGGTGAGGCCGCAGTGAGATCTAGCCACTGCACTCCAGCCTGGGTAACAGAGTGAGATCCTATCTCAAGAGCCAAAGGGGTAGGAAGGAGGAGGGGAGGAAGGACAGTGACAACTATGAGATGAATTCACATGTTTACTGAGATGACAGAGACATAGCAAGGACGATTTGCTGAGCTCAGAGAAAATGTACCAAAAACAATTTTTAAGCTCAGTAAACATTTATTAAATGAATGAATGAATGAATAACTAAAGAGACTGGAGATCTATATTTGACAACAGCTATTGAGAAAGAGTTGCTCTTTGTCCTGTTAATGTGGTTTTTTTCTCTCTTCATTCCTCTCACTTTCTAAAACTGAGGTAAATTCATATAACTTGCATTATGACATTTTAAAATGAACCATGCATTCAGTGGCATTCACAGCATTGGATAACCACCACCTCTACGTAGCTCCAAAACATTTTGATCATGCTAAAATATATCTCCTGAATCATAAATGACACAAAATATGTAAAATAAAGAATTGATTTAAACTTACAAAATCAGATTTTTAAAAAATTAGACATTTTAATTTTTTTAAAAAAAGGGTTTCAGAGGAGGACATTTCCAGCTGTCTTAAGGGAGCTGCTGACAAGTTCTGACTGCCCTAGGGGATCCTCCTGAGGTCCAGCCACAACCCCTCTTCACCACTGAGGCCCCTTTCCTCCTTGGGGGTCCCCAAACTGTGTCCTCACCAAAAAAAACAAAAAACAAAAAACAAAAACAAAAAAAACTTTTCCCAGATCTTAATGGCTAGGGGTGGTGAGTGGTGTAAAGCATACATTTGAGTCCATCGACTTGGCTGTGTCCCATGAGCACACACACAAGCTGTGCATCCCTCGGTTCACAGCTGGCTCATTTTACCATTCCCTCGGCAAATGATTATTGAGAGTCTCATCCCTCAGGTCTTGCTTGGTTTGGTGATTAGTCACTCTGTCCCTGTGATTTTCCTGTCCAATTATCAATCTGAGGGATTATTTGTTTTGTTTACTTGCAAGGCTTTCTGGCTTTATAACAAAGAAACATGCTGTGGAAGGCTGGAGTCACTTTGCTAACAGGTTAGAAATACAAGGAAAGGGGCACGAGCTAACTAGACGGCTTTTTATTATGGAAATATGACTATTTGCAAATGTTAAAAAGAAGAAGCAATTTTTCATCAATTCTAAAATCAGACTGCTTTTGTCAAGAAATTGTTATTTAAGCCTGCGTTAGAATTACATGGAAAAATGAACTATCAGTATCATACTTTCTGATTCAGAAATGTAAAACAGTTGGTGAATGATCCAACAGACACAGCACTTTTGAGGTCTTACAACTGAGACATATAGTGTTATCTTATGAAAATTGCTGATCGGTCTCCTCTAGAAAAATTGAATGAACCTGCATGGATATATTCAGGGTAGGTAGCACAGTGAAGACTATGTTTGTCTCTAATCTGGAAATCAGTTCAGATTGAGACCTGGTGATAGGACAACATTTAGGCCTTTGTTTTAAATAAACCCATAGTGGAAATAGAAGAAGACCAACCAAATCAGAAAAAGCAAAGGCTATTTATTCAGAGCTTACTATACAGCAAGGGAGTCAGGCAGTGTTACTTGCATCTGGCAAGACTCAGAGGCAGGCAGAGGAGTGAGAGAGCTTTACAGTGGAAAAAAAGAGAAGGTTTCAACTATACTCTTATTGGAGAGTTTTGGCATGGGGGATCTGGAGGCAGATTCTATGCCTAGAAGCAGGACATCCTCAGTGACTGGTCAAGGCTTTCTCTAGTTAGTCCTAAATTGTAAGCATAGACAAAAATTAGGGAAGCTGTCAGTTATTAATCAAATCCTGGCCATTTGGAGCAGATTGTTAGAGGAGTTATCGTTTGGGTTTCTGAATTGTTACTTGAGATAGTGGTCTGATTTCCCATGAGTCTGACCTGCAGATAGCAGGCTGGCTTTCCGGCCTGGCTGCTGTAGATAATAGATCAGTTTCCTGGGCTGGTTGCTGCAGATTGTGGGTCAGAGCTCTATTTTTACATATGGTAGGCCATTGTCCATTTGCATATACAGGCTCTTACCATCAAACTGAGCTCCATGTGCTCATCTCTCCTTCTGAAGGTCACTTTCATCCAGGAATCATTTGTATTTCCACCCTTTCCAGCAGCTATGGGCAGATCTACAGGGGGCAGTAACACTGAAGGCATTTCTGCTGGTGTTGAGTGAGGTGACCAAGCAGGGGCTCCATCACTGAGCGGAACTGCTGCCCAGCTGCTCAGCCTGGTATGGTGCATTACACACCATGCCCCGTAAGGAAGCGTCTTAGATATAAGAGGCCCAGACTTTTTCCACAGAATTGCAACCAGTAGCATGTAATGAATTCTTACTACATGCCAGCCATCATAAGAAATATTTAAAGATATTTTCTCACTTATTCCTCACAATAAAACTATGAAATAGATACCATTATGTCCCATTTACAAAAGGTTAAACTGAGGCTGGGAAAGATTAAATAATTTGTCAGTGATCACTCAGCTAAGAAGTGGTGAGTCTCGTATTCGAACCCAAGTGACTTTAACCCACATTGAATCATCATGCCACTGTGGGAGAAAGAGAGGGAAAAATAGACCTCTTTCTGTACTAAGCGCCTAAGAAGGAAAGCTCATCAGAGTGCTTTGCTTAAATAAGTAAAGGAAGACATGGAAGCCTTCTGAAGTCTTCAAGAAGAGCTGGTGATAAAGATAGCTAGACAGTCAGGGGTCTCAGAGCTTCCTGTGGGCCCAGTCCTCTGAGGACACAAAGAGATGTAAGAAATAATTCCTGCCTTTAAAGGTTTTATTTTCTGGCAGTGGAGCCCAAACCAGCACAAAGGAAACTAGTCTTGAAAAATTAAGTGCTACCCTTTGTATGTATCACCAGTAAAAAAGAACTAGGAAGATGAGAAGCAGATAAAGGCAGAAAGTAGAGAGTATCTGATGAGAAGGGTGGTCTGAAGCTGAGCTCTAAAGGGCAAGCAGACTAGACAGGCCTGGCTGGGGATGAAGAACATTCCAGAAAGGGTCTTTTGGGTTTAGCACATGGATGTGAGACAAAGTGTCCATATAGAAGGAGTTAGGAGAGTTCTCCATTGCATAATGCTTTATTCTCCTATATAAATATTTTCTGTAACTACTAAAGTCATTTCCACTGTAATTATTTGAAACTGTGGCCTCTGAAGTTTTTTCACCTTCCTAGAAATTTCATGGCTGTTTTTTTTCCTTTTTTCTTTCTAATCCAAAATAAACTTCTCTGCTGCCATGAAAACTGTAGTTTCATAATGGGAAAAAAAAAAAAAAACATATTGCTATGTCATTTTTGGAAAACTGAGCCTTTTGTCGAGTGTAATTGAAGTGGCTCAACTGAATTTTTGCCTGAAAGTGCAGTTAATCCATTTTTGAACAGAGACAACTGTGTTTTTCTCCTTGAGTCTAAGGTTTAGAAATGTTCTGTTCGTGTCCAATAAGCCACGTTGTTCTATATCTCATCCATATAGGAGACCTTTGACCATCAACTTTTCTAGGCCTCCTTTTTCTAGTCCTTGAAATAAAATATCTTATAGAGTATGGATCAGCCAAGTGCTAAATTGAGCTACTTGCTTTTTTGAAAATACAGTTTAAAAAGCAGTGGCATCAAAACATTTGAAATAAAAGCAGTAAAAATGTCTGCCTTAATTATTTTATTTTCTTCTATTATCAAATTAATTCATGGATAGTAGAGAACTTTTAAGATTTTAAGATTCTTACTTGACTCAAAATTGACAAAAACAGAAATTATCCTGCTTTTTAAAATTCATAACATTGAACTTTAATTTTGTGAATGATTAAATAAAATACAAACATGATGTGATTCTCTTGCCAACATTTGATAATGGAAGTGTGATGCGGTAAACCTTTCTTCAGAGTGGCTTGTTGGCTGGGTGCAGTGGCTTATGTCTGTAATCCCAGCACTTTGGGAGGCTGAGGCAGGCAGATCACTTGAGGTCAGGAGTTCGAGACCAGCCTGGCCAGTATGGTGAAACCCTGTCTCTACTAAAAATACAGAAATCAGCCAGGTGTGGTGTTGCACGCCTGTAATCCCAGCTACTCAGGAGGCTGAGGCAAGAGAATTGCTTGAACCCGGGAGTCAGAGGTTGCAGTGAGCCGAGATCGCGCCACTGCACTCCAGCCTGGTGACAGAGTGAAACTGAGTATCAAAACAACAAAAACAAACAACAAAAAAATGGCTTATTAATTTGCAGTAGTCCAAAGTGACAGATTCTTACTCATGGCACCAAAATGCCCATTTTAAATGCCACTATAGTTTAAAAACAACTATTTTTATATTTAAATGTTCTTTTATTTAGTTAATATTCATAGAACAGATACAATTTTGTTATCTGCATTTTATACTGTATACCATTGCTAATATGGTTTTTAATTTAGTTTTTGTATTTAACAAAGCAATGCATATAGATAGTTTTAACAGGTAGGCTTGATAAAGAAAAACAAGTATTCTTTCCCATCTCCTTGCTTCTAATTTCCCGCTCTACAGAGACAATCACTTTCAAGTCCTCTAGTATTTACCCCCATATCAGTACATTACATGCTTAACTGTATGTTTGTTTGTTTGCTTATTTGTTTGTTTGAGACGGAGTCTCACTCTTGTTGCCCAGGTTGGAGTGCAATGACATGATCTTTCACAGCAACCTCTGCCTTCCAGGTTCCAGTGATTCTCTTGCCCAAGCCTCCTGAGTAGCTGGGATTACAGACACCCACCATCACACCCGCCTAATTTTTTTTGTAATTTTAATAGAGACGGGATTTCACCATGTTGCCCAGGCTGGTCTCGAATTCCTGACCTCAACCGATTCGCTGACCTCGACCTCCCAAAGTGCAAGGATTACAGGCATGAGCCACTGTGCCTAGCTGATGTATATTTATTTTTAAATTATAGGCATTATTGATTTCCTTCTTACCCAAACTCAGCCTTTTTGCCCCATCCCCCCCCACACTCTACTGTCCCCCATAGTTCAAATGAAATTTAATTACAGTTTTTATTTATATCAATGCTACATTGCTTATAATTCTGTAAGTACCATTCACAGCTGAGTCATGTAGTTTACTATCATTTTTTTTTTCTTGCTCAAGGTTTTGTTTTCTCTGGAGTTAATAATTTCCTTGATCTCTTTGCATGTTGGTTTGCTTCCTTTTTATTCATCATGAATTCAGCCCTAACTTTTCCAAAAGAACTATAAAACTTTTCCTAATCTTGTCAAACCATCAGGTAATAAAATAACTTCCCTTTTTGTTTTTGGAAGCATTCCTTCTAAACCCCTTGCTGTTTTGCTCCACCCTACAAACAACATATGTTCTGGAAGCTACCGTCACCATTATTCAGGGAACTCCCTTCCTTTTACTCCCATATGGGATTTCCTGTTTCCCTGATTCCATCTCTTTCTCTCATGTGACCTGCTCTTTCATTTTGGTGGTGCACACTCACCCGCAGCTTCCTGAGAATAAATGCGACAGGGGCAAATTTTTGTGTTACTATTACTATTGTGCCTGAGCATGATTTGTTTTGAGTCCTACACTTGCTAGTTGGATCAACATTATATCTAGATGGCAAATCATTTTCTCTAAGAATCACTGAAATCTTTGCACTATTTTCAAGCTTCCTAGTGATACTATTGTTCAAAGCTATTTTGATACCCAGTTCCTTGTATGTGATTTAGTGTTCCTTGCCCCAAGAAAAAACATATAAGAAGTTCTCTATAAACCTTAAAATTTCACAATGATATGCCTTGGTACAAATCTTTCTTATTTATTGTGCTACACATGTGTGGGCTCTTTCGATCTGTAAATTCCTGTTTCTCATAAGTTTCTTCTTTCTTTTTTATCTGACTTTTTGAAACTCCTGTTTGTTGGATATACGATCGTATCTGATCTACGGTATTCTATCTCTTTGGCTTTTTTTTTTTTTTTTTTTTTTTTTTTTTTTTTTTTTTGATTTTTTATTTAAATTTTTACCATGAAGGAGTGCAAATGTTCAAAAAAAACACAAACCAAAACACAACAAACAGGTGGAAAATAAAAAAC
>CAUYLG010071574.1:0-43725 GCA_963573385.1 Cacajao melanocephalus | reverse complement strand
GCCTTGTTCTCTTGCTGATGAGGAGCTGCGATTCCCTGTAGGAGGAGAGGCATTCTGATTTCGGGTGTTCTCAGCCTTTTTGCACTGGTTTCTTCCCATTTTTGTGGATTTATCCACCTGTCGTCTTTGTAATTGCTGACTTTCAGATTGGGTCTGAGTGGACGTCTGGCTCGTTGGTGATGAAGTTTTTTCTGTTTCTTAGTTTTCCTTCGGTGGACGCCCTTTCCCCACAGAGCTAGGCCTTCCCGGGTTCAGCTGTGCTTACTGTGAAACTCTCAGTACTCAGCGCTTCCAATTGCTGTTCTCCTTGTGGGGATGGGACCAGCTCAGCCCGACTCAGGGGGCACCCAGTCGCATATACTCCGCACTGAGAAGTGCTGCGCCGCGCCGGGGCACAGGCAAAGCAGCTGCGCCGGCCAAAAGAGTCGCGCTAGCGACCCGTGTGGCTCCTCCGCCAGGAATTTCCCAGTTTGTGTTCCACAGAAATTCGTCTGAAATTGCAGCGTCCACTTGCTCTCTGTGCTTTCACTGGGAGCCAAAATCCTGAGCTGTTGTTAATCAGCCATCTTGGATCTCTCCCTCTGGAGGCATTTTTGATCGTCACAACCATGGCGCAAGAAATTGGTACTGGCGTCTCACAAGTGAGTAAAGGCCAGGGATGCTGCCGAACGTTTCACAGACAGCCCCACAACAAAGGATCATCTGGCCCGAAATTCCCATTAAGGTCAGGAAACCCTGACATCGAGGTGAAGAACATAGATTGTGGAGCCTAACTGCCATCATTTGAAGCCTAGCTCTGCCATCTCAGTGTGTCCTTGGGTAGGTTGCTTCACTTCTGTCCTTTAGTGTCTTCATTTGAGAAAGGAATAATAACCGTGTCTGCCACATACAATGGCTGGGTGGATTACTAGGACCTACTGCAGGTGGAGCATTTCAAGCAGAGATGGGCATCGAGGAGGCACTTAGTGTCAACTCTTATTTCAAGTATTTGATGAGCACTAGATTGGAGAAACTACCAAGACTTTAGATAAGCTACTTAACTCCATGAGCCAAAGTTTCTCCAGCTGTGAAAAAACAAAAACAACAATAAAAAACAATCCGTTTCAGGATCAAATGAAATCAAGAATATGATAGCACTGTGGAAACAGTGGAAAATCTTACAGATACACTTGTATCATTACTATTGCCTCAAACTCTGTCCAGTAAGAGAATGTTCTGGGGTGAAGCAATAAACTCTCCTGGGCCAGGCTTTAACTCAGCAGAAGGGACAGCCAGAGAGAGAAGGTGCTCAGAGCAGCACGTTGCAGGCCCAGTCTTTAAGTACATCCTCAACTGTGAGTCCAGGAAGTCGCCTTTATTGCTCTGTTATGTTCAAACTGCGCCCCAGCTCCACATACCACTTTCCCCAAAGGAGCACTTGGCAAACCAGCGTACACGCCTCCTCTGCAGACTCTCAACTCTGGGGAAAAACAACAGCATAGATGGAAAGAGAGTGCCCTATAAGCCTTTGGCCAGGGATCTCTTTCTGCTCCACCTCTGTCTTTTCTGGCCCCAGTTTTCTGAGCTCTCAGATGAAGGAACTAGATTGCTGGCCTGAATTCCAAGGCCTGCTGGAGCCCTCACTCTAACCACACAGAACTGATTGAGGATTATTATTATCTTTAATTATTAGCAAACAATTATCTAGCAGGGATTGTGTCCATCAATTTACGTAAATAAAATTGTGTTGGCAGGGTGCGGTGGCTCATGCCTATAATCCCAGCACTTTGGGAGGCTGAGGTGAGAGGATTGTTTGAGGCCAGGAGTTCGAGACCAGCCTGGCTAACAAAGCGGGACCTTGTCTCTTAAAAAAAATGTTTTAAGTTGTGTCTCGGGAGCACCTCATGAAACACTGGATATTATGGCCATGTTGGTGATGATATCACTGAGGCTCAGAGATGCTGAGCAACTTGCCCAGAATGCAGAGAGCCAGATCCACACCACTCAACCAACACACTGCAGTACCCCAAGCCAGAACGTGCAAAGATTTTGGCAAACACTAGGCACTTAATACTTGTTAATTGAGTTTAATGAATGAGTGCCAAGGGGAAATCATAAAGTAGTTTGTTCCTCATTGAGCTCTGTCCATCGTGTCTCACCACGTCATCTCCTCTCCTTGCCTTGGCTCCCAGCACCCACTCACTCTTGCCAAGAGCTCTGCACCCTCTCAGCAGCAAGTAAAACTTCTTTAAGGGACCTTCAGTGACAACTGTAGAGAACAGTCCTCACTATTCTAGTTGGTGAGCCTGCTCTGTGCCAAGCCCTCAGGGGGCTTGAGGACACAGACCTGAGTCAACCTGGACACTTGATCTGAGGGAAGTTCACATCTGTGGGAGGTGGGAAGCAGGGAGTGGGAGACTGATGAGAAAACTGGCTAGTTACAAGATAGCACGATAAAAGCAATCCTTGAAGGGGAAAGGCTCAAGAAAGTCTTCCCTGGGGTGGGTGGCGGGTGAGGGGGGTCAGAGGTGGGACAATAAGGCTTCTTTTAAAATTTACACACCTGTAGTAGACGTGGACTGGGCCACAGCTGCCCGCCCCCATCATCCCAACTTGCCCTACATTCAGTGTCCTGACACCACATGATGGAAACTAAGAAACAGTCTCTATCTAGCAGCTCAGAATCAGAACTGGGGAAAAGCAGGAAAGTAACAGCTGCTAGGGACCTACTATATGCCAGGCACTTTAATCTGCTTTAATTTATAGGTAGCCAGTGAGATAGATATACCTATTGTAGAGTTAGGAGGAAATGAAGTTCAAAGAGTTTAGGCAATTTGTTGATGGTTCCAGAGGAAATTGCTTATAAGGATAAGTAGGGGCCAGGCACAGTGGCTTACGCCTGTAATTCCAGCACTTTAGGAGGCTGAGGCAGGAGGATCACGAGGTTAGGAAATCAAGACCAGCCTGGCAACATGGTGAAACCCTGCCTCTACTAAAAATACAAAAATTAGCTGGGTGTGGTGGGGCACACCTGTAGTCCCAGCTACTTAGAAGGCTGAGGCAGGAGAATTGCTGGAACCCGGGAGGCGAAGGCTGCAGTGAGCTAAGATTGTGCCACTGTACTCCAGCCTGGTGGTCAGGCCAGGTGCAGTGGCTCATGCCTGTGATCCCAGTACTTTGGGAGGCTGAGGTAGGCTGATCACTTGAGCCCAGCAGTTTGATACCAGCCTGGGCAACTTAGTGAGACCTTGTCTCCATTAAAATTTTTGAAAAAATTACCTGGACATGGTGGTGCACTTGTGTGGTCTCAGCTACCAGAAGGCTGAGGTGGGAGGATCACCTGAGCCCAGGAGGTCCAGATTGCAGTGAGCCATGATTGTGCCACCGCTCTCCAGCCTGGGTGACAATGAGACCTGTCTCAAAAAATAAAAAGGCCGGGCGCAGTGGCTCATGCTTGTAATCCCAGCACTTTGGGAGGCCGAGGCAGGTGGATCACCTGAGGTTGGGAGTTCGAGACCAGCCTGACCAACATGGAGAAACCCCATCTCTACTAAAAATACAAAATTAGCTGGGTGTGGTGATGCATACCTATAATCCCAGCTACTCAGGAGGCTGAGGCAGGAGAATCACTTGAACCTGGGAGGCGGAGGTTGCAGTGAGCTGAGATTGTGCCATAGCACTCCAGCCTGGGCAACAACAGTGAAACTCCATTTCAAAAAAATATATAATAAAATAATAAAATAAAAAACAAAACAATAAATAAGGATAAGCAATAGGCCTCTTTCCACTTTGGATCCTTGTGGAGGTCCACCCTCCTATGGCCCCTGAGAGGGGTAGTGTTGGGGCATCCAGTGAGCTGCAGAATCGGTGGGAAGTGAGGACATCCCAGTTTCCACAGAGCCCTACCAGGTTCTCTGGTCAAACCAATTCAGGTGCCTTCTCCTTTTGAGTGCCCGTGGGAATGGTCTAAAGGACAAGAATAGGCAATGCAGCAAGGCACTTCTAAATCACTGTCCAGTGGTTGGCAGTGTTCTTGGTGGGGCTCAGACAAGAATGAGAGACCATAGGGGAAGGCTGAGGAGAGGGACCTTTCAGCTGTTTCTGGGGGCTGCCCAAAAGCTACCAACAGGCTACTTTGGGATTCTCAGTTCAACCTGCAGAGCTCAAGCTCCTGCCTAAGCCACCCACAATGAATAGAATTGTGGACACAGAAATAACAAACTACTGCATGCCCCCACTCATTAACCCAGTCATAATCACTCCCAATTATCTAATTCTCCACTCATCCATCCACCTATCACTTCCTTTTCCCTCTTTTCAGTAATTCCCCTAGTGTACTTGGTAATTTATTTATTTCATTGAGTGTCTGGGGACACTTGTCAGGCACTTCTAGTACTTTGCTAGGATCCAAGAAACCATTATGGTGCAAAAAGCATAATATCCAACCCTTGACAGATGACATAGAACTTTGGCAGCCAGAAATGAGTTAAAACAAAAGCAGTCCAGATGGAAAGAATGGTGGAAGCTAAGGCAGAGAAGTAGTAAAGTCTAGGAGAAATGTTAGTGATCATTTGTCATTTACTTTGATAGAGCAGTGTTTCTCAAGAATGTTTGACCATGGAGAATCTTAGATCAGTGGCCTAGGAATGCACTTCAGGAAAAGCTGGGAGGGGTGTGTGTGTGTGTGGTGGAGAACAGGAAGGTGAGGGCATTTGTACTTGCTCCTGTAGGTGATGATCCCCAACATCTAATCCATAGAATACTGCTAGTCCTCAGATATGCGGTATTAGTCCATTCTTGCATTGCTATAAATAGCCGAGACTGGGTAATTTATAAAGAAAAGAGGTTAAATCGGCGCATGGTTCCACGTGCTGTACAGGAAGCATGGTTGGGGAGGCCTCAGGAAACTTATAATCATGGTGGAAGGCAAAGAGGAAGCAGGCACATCTTACAAGCCTGGAGCAGGAGGAAGAGAGAGAGAAAAGGGGGAGGTGCTATGCAGATCTCATGATAACTCTCACAAGACAGCACTGGGTGATGTGATAAATCATTAGAAACCACCCCCAGGATTCAGTCACCTCCCACCAAGCTTCTCTTCCAACACTGTGGATTACAATTCAACATGAGATTTCGATGGAGACATAGAGCCAAACTGTATCATTCCATCCCTGGCCCCTCTCAAATCTCATGTCCTTCTCATACATCAAAACACAATAATTCCTTCTCAACAGTTCCTTAAATTTTAACTCAAAAGTCCACAGTCCAAATTCTCATCTGAGACAAGGGAAGTCCCTTTCACCTATGAGCCTGTTAAATTGAAAGCAAGTTAGTTGCTTCTAAGATACAATGGGGGTATAGGCATTGGGTAAATGCTCCCATTCCAAAAGGGAGAAATTGGCCAAAACAAAGGGGCTACAGGCCCATGCAAATACAAAACCCAGAAGGGCAGTAATTAAATCTCAAAGTTCCAGAATAATCTCTCATGACTCCACGTCACACATTCAGGCCACATTGAATGCAAGGGGTGGGCTCCCAAAGCCTTTGGCAGCTCTGCCCCTTGGCTGCTTCATGGTCTGGTGTTGAGTGCCAGGTACAGGGTGTAAGCTGTCAATGGATCTACCATTCTTGTGTCTGAAGGATGGTGGTCCTCTTCTCACAGCTCCACTAGGCAGTGCCTCAGTGAGGACTCTGGGGGCTCCAACCCCACATTTTCCCTCCCTGCTGCCCTAGTACACGGTCTCCATGAGGGCTCCACCCCTGCAGCAGACTTCTGCCTGGACTTCCAGGTGTTTTCATACATCCTCTGAAATCTAAGTGGAGGCTCCCAAGCCTCAACTCTTGCCCTCTGTGCACCGCCAAGACTTGCTTGCACCTTTTTGAGCAGTGGCCTGAGATATAGCTTGATCCCTGTTAGCCATGGCTGGGGTGAAGGGAGCAGTGTTCTAAGGTTGTGCAGGATAGCAGGGCCCTGAGCCGAGCCAGCAAAACCATTCTTCCTTCCTAGGCCTCCAGACCTGTGATGGGAGGGTCTGCCACAAAGGTCTCTGCAATGCCTTGGAGGTATTTTCCCCATTGCCTTGGCTATTAACATACTTTAATATAATTAAGTATTTAATAAGTAAAACTTCTCTTTACTTATGCAAATTTCTGCAGCCAGCTTGAATTCCTTCCCAGAAAATGTGTTTTCCTTTTCTACCATATGCCTAGGCCGCAAATTTTCCACACCTTTGTGCTCTGCTTCCCTTTTAAATGTAAGTTCCAATTTCAGGTCATTTCTTTGTTTATGCAGGTGAGTGTAGGCTTTTAGAAGCAGCAAAGCCACATCATGAATGCTTTGCTGCTTAGAAATTTCTTCCACCAGATACCCTAAATCATCTCTCTCAAGTTCAAAGTTCAAGAGATCCCTAGAGCACAGGGGCACAATGCTGCCACTCCTTGCTAAAGCATAGCAAGAGTGACCTTTAGACCAGTTCCCAATAAGTTTCTCATCTCCATCTGAGACCTATTCAGCCTGGAATTAATTGTCCATATCACTATCAGCATTTTGTTCACAACTGCCACCCCCATGATTCAGTCACCTCCCACTTGACCCCCTCCTTCAATGCTGGGGATTACAATTCAGCATGAGATTTGGGTGGGGACACAGAGCCAAACCACATCAGATGCTCTAGAAAAATGGCCCCAGCAGCAAGTGTAGAGAGCACCAGGCCTCAGATGGGTTCACCAGACACAGCAGCATGTTAAAGGCCACCCCACCCCAAACCTGTGCAGCAAAGACACTTGAATGTCACTTAACCCTGCATGTACCAAACTTATTTCACAAAAAATCCCTTTGTGTCAGGGAAATCTTATTTGGGGGAGTGGGGGATTGACATTTTTATTTTTTGGTTTTTTTTTTTTTTTTGTGACAGAGTCTTACTCTGTTCCCCAGGCTGGCGTGCAGTGGCGCGATCTTGGCTCACGGCAACCTTTGCTTCCCAGGTTCAAGCGATTCCCCTGCCTTAGCCTCCTGAGTAGCTGAGATTACAGGCACATGCCACCATACCTGGCTAATTTTTGTATTTTTGGTAGAGGTCGGTTTTGCTGTATTGGCCAGGCTGGTCTCGAGCTCCTGACTTCAGCTATCTGCCCACCTTGGCCTCCCAAAGTGCTGGGATTACAGGTGTGAGTCACCATGCCCAGCCAATTGACTGTTTTTTGAAGAAGCTAACATGTGCTTATGGTATTAATATATTTTAAACAGTGTGCTAGGGTACACTTTGAAGAGTTTTTCTCCCACCCTTGGCTCTCTCAGCCTCTAGTTTCCTTCTCCAAAGATAGTCATTTGTCTCTCTTTTGTACCATCTCAAGTTCCAGGCTACACAAGGATGTATGGGTGTGTTTTCTTTTCAAAATGCAGATGGAGGCAATTGATAAGCACATCTCTACTGCAGGTATTTTAAGGGCTTCAGGTGCAAGGGAGTATTCACTAAGGGTGTCACAAGGACATATCCTTCAGCTAGACCTGAGGAATGAGGAGGAACTATCCAGGGGTCCTAAGGATCTATTATAGTGTGTTTAGCCATTCCTCTAGTGAGGGGCATTGAGGTTTCTCGTCTTTTGTTAATCTAAACCAGGGTTGGCAATCTCTGGATTGCTGGCCAAATCCAGCTCAGCTCTTGTTCTTTATGTACCTTAAGCTATGCAATTTTTTAATGTTTATAAATAATGTTGTTTTTTTTTTGAGACAGTCTTGCTCTGTTGCCCAGGCTGGAGTACAATGGCACAATCTTGGCTCACTGCAACCTCCACTTCCCAGGTTCAAGTGATTATTGTACCTCAACCTCCCGAGCAGCCGGGACTTCAGGCGTGTGCCACCACACCCAGCTAAGTTTTGTGGTTTTGGTAAAGATGAGGTTTCACCATCTCGGCCATGCTGGCCTCAAACTCCTGGCCTCAAGTGATCCTCCTGCCTCAGCCTCCCAAAGTGCTGGGATTATAGGCATGAGCCACCACAACTGGCCTATAAATTACTTTGAAAGAATAATATTTTGTGACACATGAAAAGTATACAAAATTTAAGTTTCAATTTTATTGGAACATAGGCATGCCCATCCTTTTACATTTGTCTATGATGGCTTTTGAGCTGCAGCGGTGTTGTGAAGGACCTACAATGTAGTCTGGGCATGGTGGCTCATGTCTGTAATTCCAGCACTTTGGGAGGCCAAGGGAGGCAGATCACTTGAGCCCAGGAGTTCAAGAGACTGCATAGTCCTCAAGCCTAAATAAGTTACTGTCTGGTTCTTTACATAAAAAGGTTGCTGACCTCTTCTTTAAACAATGCTGCAACTAATATCTTTCCCCATTACTGCAAACATGTAAGTAGATCTCTCATGAATAGCCCATTTGATCTAAGCCAATCTGAGAGACATAGCTCAAAAAGCACATTTCACCTACTTTAGTTAATTTTTCTTTTATTATAACTGAAGTTAAGTAAGCATCTTTTTAAAAACATGAAAGTGTTCGGCCAGGTGTGATGGCTCATAGTCGTAATCCCAGCAATTTAGCAGGCTGAGGCAGGAGGATAACTTGAGCCCAGGAGTTCAAGACCAGCCAGGTAACATGGTAAGATCTCCACCTCTACTAAAACTACTACCAGGGCAGCGTGCATGCGGTGGTTCACACCTGTAAACTCAGAGAGACAGGTTTCCGAGTGCAGGTTCTTGGAGCCTAAGCTGTCGTGAGTGGTGATGAAGCACCTGGTATGGCCACACATGAAAGGCAAGGACAAGAGTCCCAGTCCCTCTCTCTGAGGTGCACAGAAAGCTGCCCTGCGAGGGGCTAGAGAGTTTCACCTGTTTGTATGGAGGAAGGATGTACCTCTCAGGGCTGAAGCTACCCTGCCAGCAGAGACTTAGACTCAGGTCTCAGGGATTAGAATTGGCCCGAGGCAGAGGTGAAACATTGCTCCTCTCCAGGAACGGAAAAGTGGTAAGGACAAGGCCGGCCTCTCCTGGAACGAAGACCTCTCCCTGCCCTCCCACAGCCCTAGCCTTCACTTCAGTTCCACCTCTCCAGAGAATCAAAGGGAGAGACAACTACACCTGCAAAGACCAAGCGGTTGGCTGCCTGGGAGGGGAGGAGGGGGCTGCAGGGAGATGTGGCAGCCCCTCAGGCCTTGAACACCAGCAGCCTGGGGACCTGGGGACTGCTCTCCTGCTTGGATCCCCACCCCTAGGGCTCCCTGCAGGCGATGACAAGGATGAAGGGGGATCCCGGGGGAGAGCCAAGAGCTCACAAAGGTTCTGCTGTGCTTGGCCAGGGCCTCCGCCAGAGCCAGCTTGCTTGCTTGCTTGGAGGAAAGGATCTGATTTTAAAAGGTGGTGGCTCTGGGGCTCAGGGCCAGGCCTGCTGGCTGCCATCCCACACAGCAGCCCCACTCCAAGCTCTCCATCCTGGGGCCTCCTCATTTCTCTTTACTTTGGTGTTCCCAGTTAGACCCAAATAGGACTCCACAGCTTTGGGCGGAGGATTTAGGAAGCAGCAGGGGCCAGTGCTCACACTTGGGGCCCTAGGTCACTGGGAGACCTGCAGGACCAGCCTGGTGGGCACTTCATGGAGAAGGAGGTGTGTGGAGGCGGCCCTTTACTGAGCACCTACTGTATGCTGAACATTGGGCAGAGCACTTCATTTATGGGGTTCCCTTCTCATGCTTTAAGCAACAGTAGGTGTTATCATCTTCATTTTACAGACAAGAAAAGAGGGTCCTAGAAAGGCTAAGGGACTCACTCAGGGTTACACAGTGAGTCAGTGGTAGGGCTAGAATTCTAACTCAGGTTGGCCCCACGTGTTAATCTAATCTGTGCTTAACCCCTACCCTGCTTTGTGCAGGACATAACCCTGTCTTGCACGTGTCTGGCACAGAGTGAAGGTCCCATCATGTTGACTTTATCATGCACTTTCTCAGCGGGAGCTGTGGGCCTCACAGCAACCCTTCAGGATCAGTAACGCTTCTCTCACTTTCATGATGTGGAGGCTCAAGCTTAAAAGAGTTGAGCAACTTGCCCAAGGTCACACAGCTAGTCGCAGAGGGTCAGGGAAGTCGAGGAAGTTCAAAGAAAGGTGGGGTAGAGTGGGCTTGCCCAATGAATGACAGGAATGTTCAAGGAACTGAAAGCTGGGAGAGTCTGCGGAAGCTGCAGGTCTGCTGGCAAGCATGGGGTAGTGACCCAGGCCCTGGGGCGGGCTGGGGCGGGGTGTGGGGGACTGTTACCCAGCAGAGGGGCAGCCGCCAGACACCTGAGCTCCGGATGCCTGCCTGGTCCCCATTGATACTTGGGAACGTCAGCAAGAAGGGCCCTTCACCAGGCATGTTTCTCTTGTTAGATGAGGGCAGCTAAAAGAGGTCTTTGATTTTATTGTTCAGCAGTGGCATCTTTCGTTAAAATAGTCTTGACTGGGCACGGTGGCTCACGCCTGTAATCCCAGCACTTTGGGAGGCTGAGGCGGGTGGATCACCTGAGGTCAGGAGTTTGACACCAGCCTGATCAACGTGGTGAAACCTTGTCTCAACTGAAAATACAAAAATTAGCTAAGCATAGTGGCAGGGGCCTGCAATCCCAGCTACTTGGGAGGCTAAGGCAGGAGAATCACTTGAACCAGGGAGACAGAGGTTGCAGTGAGCCGAGATCACACCATTGCACTCCAGCCTGGGCGACAGAGTGAGACTCTGTTCTCAAAAATAAATAAATAATATAATAAAATAGTCTTGGCTAGGTAGGGTGGCTCACAGCTGTAATCCGAGCACATTGGGAGGCTGAGGTGGGTGAATCACCTGAGGTCAGGAGTTTGAGACCAGCCTGGCCAAGATGGTGAAACCCCCTTCTCTACTAAAAATACAAAAATTAGCTGGGCGTGGTGTTGTGCACCTATAATTCCAGCTATTCGGGAGGCTGAGGCAGGAGAATCACTTGAACCTGGGAGGCGGAAGTTGCAGTGAGCCGAGATCGCACCACTGCACTCCAGCCTGGGAGACAGAGCAAGACTCCGTCTCAATGAAAAAAAAAAAAGTCTTAAGCTGAACTTTATTCATTCACCCATTCAGCAAATATTGACTTTCAAGGTACCTGAAACATATGGTTGACCAGATCTATTTCCTGCTTTGAGTGTCTCTGACATGTGTTACAGAAATTAAGGGTCCCTACCCCTCCACTCAGGATAGGAATGGGCCACCTGGGCTGCTATGGGCCCATGCCCTCATTTGGGAGCTCCTTAACTGTGGTGGTCAGCTGAAAGGTTCCCTGTCAGAGCTGAGCATATTCATATACTCACAATTGGCAATTTCACATATTGGGTGGGGAAGGCCCTAAGACTGGGCCAAGCCCTGGGTACCCTGAAGCAGCCTCTTTATGGCATCATTAATCAAAGAGGCTTTGTGCTGTCAGTGGAGACTGGGCATGTCCATGAGGAGAGAAAAGCAGGGAGGAGGCATGGCTGAGCACAGCCCTCCAGGCAGGAAAGAGGCCCATTTTGCAGAGGCCAACCCCCTCCCTCCACCTGGCAGAGCCTTCCTAACAACCTTCCCAACTCCACCCACACCCGTCAGCCTCTGCCCAGAGCCAGGGTGTCAACTTGGGTTTGGTGACAGCAGCCCTGAAGGAGGTGTTGGATGGCTGAAGCCCTCCATTGTAGCAGCTCTGGCATCTTCCCCGAGCCCAGCCTCGCCAATTTGTCCCCCTGCCAAATGGAGAGCGGCTGGCTCTGGAGGGACCCTCTCCAAGCAGGTAACTTGATTCCCTGCAGCCCAGCACCAGCCCAGCGCTGGCCACCAGAGCCAGAGCTCTGAAGAGTTTACCTCCAACATGGCAGTGAGCAGTTTTCAAGGTCAAGGAAGGTGGCCACCAGGAGCTCCAGAGCCAGGGTGCACGGGGAGAACACAGGGCTGGCGGGCCAGGTTCTAGCTCCAGCTCTTCACTAACTTGCTGTGTGTCTTTGAATATATCACCTCCTCACTCTGGACTGCAGTTCTCATGTATGGGGGCCTGACAGAAGGTCCCCAAGTACTTACAGATGGACTCACTGGCCAGGGTCTTCTTGGTCTGCAGCATCCTTTTCAAATAAAGATCTGACTACTCTGTGGCTGGTGATCAAGGTGCCCAGTGGCTGTGAGTCCCCCTCATCTGACCTCTGGCCTTTCCAGTGGAGGGAGAGCAGGGGCTGGCAGCTGCTGTCTTGGTTCTCAGCCTCTCTCAGGAGTCAGAGAACATTAGAAATTCAATGGAACTACATTGGGTGTGGCTTCCACTTCCCTTACGATAGCCAAGGAGCGCAGCGGTGGCTCATGCCTGTGATCCTAGCACTTTGGGAGGCCAAGGCGGGTGGATCACCTGAGGTTAGGAGTTCGAGACCAGCCTGGCCAACATGGTGAAACCCTGTCTCTAGTAAAAAAAAAAAAAAAAAAAAAAAGATAGCCAAGTGAAATTGGATTTTTCTCAACAACGATGATAAAGCTTAAGAACAAGCTAGATACAGGATTCCACTTTGCGTCTGAATCCCTCAATTGACAAAAACCAATGTGTGAGTAATATGGTGAAATGAAGCTTTTTGTTTCTCCCCTAGAATTTTATTATCATACGTATAAAGTGTACTATTGTAATTTCACCTACCATTCACTGCCTTTTCACAAGGACCAACTAGACTTTATTGGATTATGCTTTTCCCATTTTGGGCATCAAAAAATTTTTTTAGATGAAATAGTTTTTTTTAGGTGAAACATTTTTTAGATGAAATACACAATAGTTTTTTTTTTTTTTTTTTAATTTTTTTGAGATAGAGGACAGAGTCTTGCTCTGTTTCCCAGGCTGGAGTACGGTGGCTCGATCTCAGCTCATTTCAACTTCCGCCTCCTGGGCTCAAGCAATTCTCCTGCCTCTGCCTCCCGGGTAGCTGGGATTACAGGCACCCACCACCACGCCCGGCTAATTTTTGTATTTTTAGTAGAGACAGGGTTTCACCATATTGGCCAGGCTGGTCTCAAACTCCTGATGTCAGGTGATCCTGTCTCGGCCTCCCAAAGTGCTGGGATTATAGGCATAAGCCACCACGCCCAGCCTAGTACATGATAGTTTTTCGAGTAAACTTTTCACAAAGTCTAACACGTATTCAGAATAATCACACACCTAACTGTAAAGCTTGATGCCTTACCACTAAGTGAACACACAATGAAACCACCTCCCAGGTCAAGAAACAGAACATTATGATAGTTCTTTTTTTAATTTGTTTTGTTTCTTTTAGCAAACATAAAAAGTTGGTAACTTTATGCTGGTCACCTCCTCTTCATTTAAATGTTACCAGTTGGTAAAATCTAGAATCTGGAGACATTCTGGGCTAGATGATCTAATAATGTCCAATGCAGTGCTGCTGGAGCCCTCAGAGCTATTATCTTCTGTGACACACCAGCCAAAGGGAAGCAGATGTGGGCCAGGGACCCACTCCACCCCATCTCAGGAGATAGGGAGAATCTGGCCAAAACATCCCCCCGCTCCCCGATTCAGCAGTGTTGGCTGCTGGAAACCAAGGCCAAGGAGTAGTGAGGAGGAGTGGCTTTGGACTGGAGATGCTGGGGGATGAATCATCCCTCCCACCCAGGCCTCTCTTGTAGCCTCGTTTCATCAGCCATTACTTTTCCCTTCCACCCGCCTACCCCAGAGGCAAGTCTTCTGGACACCTAGGAATCCTCATGTGCACGTTATGTATCGCCGTTGCCATCCCCTCTCCCCCGACTCAGTTCTCAGGTCACAGCTCCGAGACCCAGGAAGCATTCTCTGACCCTTTCTTCTCTATTGATATGGAGAAATCCTGACACGTTTCTGAAAGACTATGAGATTCCAGGAGGCCACATCCACTCAAACAAGGCAATGCACATTTTGTCAAGGATTTGCTTTGCACCCAAACATAGGTTAAGGTGATTCTAAGGAAGAATACCCTTTCTGATCAGTATGTCTTAAGTATTATTATGCTCAATAAATATGTGCCTGGCCCTCACTAGGTGTTGACCATTCATGCATTCAGCAAATATTTATTGAGCAGACTCTCTGTGTCACTAGGCTGAAGTCACTATTCTTTGGGGAGTTCACAGCCTGGTTGGAGAGATGAGACCAAACAAAATATCTACAGTCAAAGCTAGACAGTGATCACAGGAATGAGAGTGGATACAGAGGAAGGGGAAGGAAGCATCATGTGAGGTTGCAAGAAGCATGGAAGTCTCCTCAAAGCCGTGGCATTTGAATTTGCCCTCCATGGATGAATCATGTCCACCTACTCAACTAACTTAGCATCCAGCGTCCCCAGAATGTTCCTCTCCTGCTAGCCTTGCTGAGTTGGCCAGTGTTCAGCTGGGCCTTCTGCTGAAAATATCTGCCCTCCTGCCAAGAGTAACCCTGACTTAGGAGACTGTTGTTATGCAATTTAAAAAATTTAGTTGGCTAGGCTCAGTGGCTCATGCCTGTAATCCCAACACTTTGGGAGGCTGAGGTGAGCGGATCACCTGAGGCCGGGAGTTTGAGACCAGCCTGACCAACATGGAGAAACCCCATCTCTACTAAAAATACAATATTAGTTGAACATGGTGGTGCATGCCTATAATCCCAACTACTCGGGAGGCTGAGGCAGAAGATTCACTTGAACCCGGGAGGTGGAGGTTGCAGTGAGCTGAGATCACACCATTGCACTCCAGCCTGGGCAACAAGAGCGAAACTCTGCCTCAAAAAAATTTTTTTGTTGTTGTACATGTGTACAGTTTAGAAAGTCTACAAGGCTTGTAATGGAAAGCAGCAGTCCCCCTGCACCCCCTCCTGCAACACACACACACACACACACACACACACACACACACACACACACAATTTTCTGCTTGACACAAGCTACTGCTTTTGACTCTAAATTATTTGCTTATACTGTCACTTCTTGATTTTTCAGTTTCTTTCTCTCTCCCTCTCTCTCTCCTCCATACTCACATGTACATTTTGAGTCTCCCTACCTCCTCCACAAGTTTGATTGGAACAGTATCGTGTTTACATTATTAGGCTATATAAATGCTGTTGACAACTAGGTTGTGTAGTATTCTATAATTATTTTTCCTTCCCTGCATAACAATTGTGGTTATGCAAATCTCCTTTCAATATCTTTAAATGCATTGGATAGTCTACCAATTTCATCTTCCTGAAGAAGTCCTTCCCAGAGTCTTCTACGCTGTCCCAGTTAGGATGAATTGTCTTCTGTTGCACAATAGAATAGAATGGCCTGGGGATTCCTTTGCCCTTCTCCTTTATTACATTTTCTCTTCCTTGGATGCCATGTATTCCTCTTTCTTGGTTAACTCTGTCATTTCTGCTGAAGCACATCCTACAGAAGCTCCCTCAGGAAACATGCAAAGATAATTTACATGACTAGAAATGTATTCTACCTTCACCCTTGATCATCAGTTGGCTGGGTGGAAATATAACTTTCTGGGATCGAAATATAACTTTCTTCAAAGTTTTGGAGGCATTTTCCCATTGACTCCTAATTCCCATCTTGCTGTTGAGAAATCCAATGATATTCTGATTCTTAACCCTTTGTATGACGCCTGCTCATTAATTCTTTTATCTGGAAACTTTTGTGATTTTCTCTTTGTTATCAAGATTCTAAAATTTTCATGTCTTGGTGTGAATCAGTTCTCATACACTGTGCTGAGTCCTCAACAGGTCACTTCAATCTGAACCTCACGTTTCTCAGTCCGAGACATTTTCTCTAATGCCTCTTTCGAGAATTCCTGTCATTTAGGTGTTTCATCATCTTGACTAGCCTTTTCTGTTTTCTGTCTCTTCCTTTTTCTTCTATTTTCTCAAATTTATCTTCCAACCATTCTTTTGAGGTTTTTCATCTTTGGCTATTGTATTTTTAATTTCCAAGAGTTCTTTTTTTTGTAGCATCCCATTCTTGTTTATGGATGCACTATCTTGCCTCTTGGGACGTTAATTATAGTTTTCTTTTAAGTCTTCAGCTTTTTACAACAATATCTTATTTCTTAGGACGTGGATTATAGTTTTAAGTCTTCAGCTTTTTGCATAGTTGCTATCCTCTAAGTTCCTTTATTGTTTCCCCCATTGTTTTAACTTCTTTTTTTTTTTTTTTTTGTATTTTTAATAGAGATAGGGTTTTACCATCTTGGCCAGGCTGGTCTCAAACTCCAGACCTCATGATCCACCCGCCTCGGCCTCCCAAAGTGCTGGGAATATAGGCGTGAGCCACCGTGCCCAGCCTGACTTCTTTTTTTTAATTAGAGGCTTTTCTCAAATGCTTACTCATCCTTTGCTGTCTGCTTGTATTTAAGAATGAGACACTAAAACAGATTTGACACCCTCTGAATATGATTGGGGCTGTGCACAGGGATCTAGCTGGGCCATTCCATGTCTTGTCTTTTGAGCTAGTCCAAAGAAAAACTCCTCCAGTCTCCTGCCTGAAGTGTTCTATGTATCCTGCCTCTTGGAGTGTTAGTATTTTGCCAGGAGAGAGTATCTGGGAGTCAGATTGTTTCCAAGCAATCTTTCTGTTTTTAGCCTCCCCCACCCACCCACTTTCCAGAAGTACCTGGTACAACCAATTCCTCGACCATTTGGGGGTTTAACAGTGTAAATTGGGCTGATTTTCAACTTCCGTTGTTGCTTTTTAGGATTTAATCAGTTACCATTCTTTGTTGGCTGTCTCTGGTTTCCAATATTATGATAAATCCCTTCACTGTTGTTTTATTTGGTTTCAGGAAGATCATAGTATGAGCTCAACTTGCTATATTTATTCTAGTTCAATTTTTAACAGGGCAGCAACAACACATTTCAGAGCAGGAAGTCTCTGTTTAAAGTTATAGACATGAACCGAGACCGTAACCAGAATTTGGAAAAGGACCTGGAGGGGCTTTGAAGCCCAGGTCAGAAGCTGCTCCTTGCGATGCCTTCCTCAGTCTCTCCAGCTTGTGTTTTGTTTTATTCAAGTTAGGCCAACTGAGTGGTAGACGTTACTGTACTTTATAGACATTGTTCCATTAAACCTTTACACTCTAAAGTGGTAGAGGTTTGAAGGATAGCGTTTGGAGAGGTGGATGCATTGTCCTCTCGGTAAACTGACAGTTTACATTTACTGAGATTGTAACTGCCCAAGGGGTTCACCATGCTCACTGCTCAGACAGAGCCGATTCATCAAGACAGGGAAATTGCAATAGAGAAAGAGTAATTCACGTAGAGCTGGCTGTGCGAGAGACCAGAGTTTTATTATGACTCAAATCAGTCTCCCCGAGCATTGGGGAGCAGAGTTTTGAAGGATAACTTGGTGGGTCGAGGGAAGCCAGTGAGTCGGGAGTGCTGACTGGTCAGAGATGAAGTCATAGGGAGTTGAAGAAGTTTACTTGAGCTGAGTCAGTTCCTAGGTATAGGCCACAAGATCAGTTGAGCCAGTTTATTGATCTGGGTGGTGTCAGCTGATCCATCAAGTGCAGGGCCTGCAAAATATCTCAAGCACTGATGTTAGGAGCAGGTTAGGGAGGGTCAGAACCTTGTAGCCTCCAGCTGCATGACTCCTAAACCGTAATTCCTAATGTTGTGGCTAATGTTAGTCCTACAAAAGCAATCTAGTCCCCAGGCAAGAAGGGGGTTGCTCTGGGAAAGGTCTGTTACGTCTTTGTTTAAATGATAAACTAAATTTCTCCCAAAGTTCATTCTCCCTACGCTCAGGAATGAACAAGGACAGCTTGGAGGTTAGAAGCAAAATGGAGTCAGTTAAGTTAGATCTCTTTCACCGTCTGTCATAATTTTGAAAAGGTGGTTTCAAGATCTCTCAGTAAATGATAGACGGGAGACTTGAACTCAGGTCTGTCTCTACCATGCCCCTCCTCTGACTTAACTGCTGACTTTGAGGAGCCCCAAGGGCGGAGCTCACATTTTGGTGAAAGAATGGCATGCTGTCTGCAGATTCAGCCTTGGGCACACAAAAGGAGCAGCAAATGGGGGTGAAGTAGTGCTGTGCTGTTCAAAGGAAGGAGGGCTTCCTCCCAGATAAGGGACCCAGGCCTGCCTTTCCAGAGGTGGTGGCAGCTGAGCTCGTCACCCACAAGTTCAGGATGGTTTCTTTCCTTGCAGTGAATAATGTTGATGGTGGTGGTGAAGTGATCTGGTAAGGATCCTCCCAGAGTGCACCTGTCATTCAGTCATTCATCCAACAGACAGCACAAAGCTCCAATGGGGGCCAAGCCCTGACCCACGGGAGCAATGTGAATCAGGTGAAGTAAGTAAAGCGCTT
The DNA here is from genome assembly GCA_963573385.1 of Cacajao melanocephalus. Classification (NCBI taxonomy): domain Eukaryota; kingdom Metazoa; phylum Chordata; class Mammalia; order Primates; family Pitheciidae; genus Cacajao; species Cacajao melanocephalus. Next base: position 25,440 of record CAUYLG010071574.1, on the reverse strand, counting down.
TTACACAGATCTCTTTGGTTTTCTTTTTCTTTTCTTTTCTTTTTTTTTTTTTTTTTTGAGACAGAGTCTTGCTCTGTCGCCAGGCGCCAGGCTGGAGTGCAGTGGCGCGATCTCGGCTCACTGCAACCTCCGCCTCCCGGGTTCAAGCAATTCTCCTGCCTCAGCCTCCCGAGTAGCTGGGACTACAGACGCGCGCCACCACGCCCAGCTAATTTTTATATTTTAGTAAAGACGGGGTTTCACTATGTTGGCCAGGATGGTCTTGATCTCTTGACGTCGTGATCCACCCGCCTCGGCCTCCCAAAGTGCTGGGATTACAGGCGTGAGCTACCGCGCCCGGCCCTCTTTTTCTTTTCTTTTTTTTTTTTTTTGAGACGGAGCCTTGCTCTGTTGCCAGGCTGGAGTCCCAAGCAGCTGGGACTACAGGCTGGCGCTACCACACCCAGCTAGTATTTTGGTAGAGATGGGGTTTCACCATGTTGGCCAGGATGGTCTCAGTCTCCTGACCTCGTGATCCACCCGCCTTGGCCTCCCAAAGTGCTGGGATTACAGGCTGAGCCACCGAGCCCGGCCCTAGATCTCTTTGATTTTACAGAGCCTAGTGGGGTGAATGTTATCTTCACTGTAGGCAAGAGAAAATCACGGCACAGAGGAGTTAGTCACCCAGCAGGAAAACCTGGGCTTCAGGGTCCAAGTCCCTCCCTTCCAAGTCCCGGCTCTCTGCTTTAACCAGGCCGAGGGGAAGCTTCCGATTCAAAAATCTCTCACCAGTGCTTCCCAACATGTGGACTCTCTACTTGTTTTAAAGAGCTGATTACTGGGTCCCATCTCAGACCTACTGCGTCTCCGGGAGACGGGGCCCTGGAATCTGCATTTTAACAACTGTCCCGGTGATTCTTGTGGTCACCTAAGGGTGAGCTGCCCTCGGCCTACTGTGATGCCGAAGGGCGCCGTGAGCAGCTGGGGCCCAGGAATCCGCACCGCCTTTCTTAGCTCTGGCAGTGGGACTGCCTGTTTCCTGCCTGTGAAGTGGGCAGAGTCGAGACTCCGAGGGTGCCGCGCCCTGGCTACCGCCCGGACAGCACAGCCGAACGCCACACCTGCCTCTCTCCCAGGCCTCCTCCCCTCCCCCGTCCCGCCGGGGTGGAAGGAAACAGCTGGGTGCTCTTCGCTTCCAGGCTGCAGTCGCCTCTTCCTCGGCTGCGGACTGGCAGGGGCTGGGGGCTTGGGGCCGCTTTCAGCACGCGCTGACCCCCGCCGGGGACCGCAGGTGACCCGAGTGCGCGGCGCTTCCCGCTCGCCGGGCAGCCTCGCCCCCGCCTGCTGCTCCGACAGCCCATAAATATTCCCAAGGCCTGGAGGGGGCGGAAAACGCCTTTCCAGCGCGCCTCTGGCCCCGGCCCACCTTTCCCCGTGTGGAACCTTGCAAGCAGAGGCCTGGAAACCGGTCACCTTCGCGACCCCCAACCCCCGCCCTGCGCAGCCCGAGGGCGCAGGCGTGGGCTCCTGGGGTTGGGCGCGACAGGGCAGGCGGACACAGACCCAGAGTAGGGGCTGGGGGAGGGTGCCCCAGTCAATCTCGGGCTCAGGGAAGGTGTACTGGAAGCATTTCAGCTAAGCTCTGAAAGATGAACGGATATGATGGACAGAGGGAACAGAATATGCAAAGACCAACAGAGTGGCGGTTGGGGAAATTCCAAATATTGTGTGTTGTTGAAGCACTGAGTTCGAGGTGTAGTGGCTCAAGGTGGGACTGAGAGAGTGGGGAGAGCGGTCCCGCGCAGGTCCTTGGAAAATCGTCCTGGAGGATGGGTGGCACGGAGGGATTTTGAAAGCAGGACCCTGACTGGCCAGTCATTTGCTTTCCGGGAAGTTCACTCTGGCTGGAGTGGGAGGGGGCCTGGGGGAGTGGCAGGAGTTGGCTCAGGAGGCTGCAGGTAGAGGTCACAGTGCCTGGGCCCAGGTGAAGGCAGTGGGAATGGAGAAAGGCGGATGAACTAGGCAATTTCCGAGGTGGGTGGGTGGGACTTGGTGATAGGCTTGGTGTGGGCTCAGGAGGAGGGCCATGGAAGGAGGTGGGGCCTTTCCGAAGTAGGAAGCAATGGGCAGGTGGCACCCCTCCAACCATGTCTCCCTCCTGCCAAACCCTCCTCCTTCCCCATCAGTCCAGCTTGGACCCTCTTCCAAGGTCTCACTCAGTGTCCCACCCACCACCTCCAGGAAGCCTTCCCTGCTCTCTCATGGGTCTCAGAACGCCAAAGCCTGTATTTGGCTATTTGTTGCCTTGTCTTCTGGCATCAGCCTTCAAGGGAGCCAGGCATGGTGATCAAGACCACTTGAGAGCCCCAGTTCTACTGCAGACATGTGACCTGGGAAAGCTTTTCGTTTGCTCGGAGCCTCACTTTCCTCCTCTGTAAAATGAGAAGAATGGTCCCTCCGTTGAAGGATTCTGTATGCCTGGCATATACTGTATGGCTCAGTGAGTGAGCTTTTTCTCCACTAGAGTTGGTCAGCCTGGAAACCAAGCAAGGGCCCTTTGAGTGTCTCCTGAAACTTCTTCTCTAGGGCTTTTAGATAGAAGTAACAGTGAATAGCAGCGATTTTAAGGCCAAGGATTGGAATACCTGAGTCCCTATGTGGCTTCAGGCAAGTTAGGGCTCCTCTGTGTGCTCTGGATAACAAGGGGGCAGGCAGGAGGACCCCTATAGCGCCCACTACTGCTCTTTAGGCATTGTCTTTCTGGCAGAGTTGCTTGGGTTTCCCTGGGAGGCAGAGGCACCCGGAAGACCAGCCCAGAGCTGAAGATGTGAGATGACAGATTGGCAGGGTCCTGGCTCAGAGCAGCTGCAGCAGGTATCCAGGCATGGGAGCAGGCAGGCATCTTGGGACAACAGGATCAGACGCATGTGAGCAAAGCCGTGGGACTCTGGTAGTCCCCAGATGAAGGAGCCGTGAGTGATGTCATCACACCCTTCTCTTTGCCCAGATGAAAGTCCAGTGAGCCACCCGTGTTTATGCGGCAAGCTCATGGCAAGGCATTTTGGCTGATAGGAAGAGCAGGAACAAAGTGGTCAAGACTCCCATGTTCAACACAGATGACCTGAGTCTGTAATGAGGTAAAGCACGAGAAAACATCTAGTCCAATGGCATATAGTAGATGCTTAATAAAATTTATTGAGCATCAGACCTTATGCTGAGAAGCAATGGGTCACACACAGTCTCTTCCCTTGAGCTCAGAGCCTGAGGAGGGAAAGAGATGGGTACAGAAACATTCCTGGCCTATGCAGAGATAAAGGACAGCATAGGGACTATGGGGACCCAGAGGAAGATGGGATTGAACTTTTATCGAGAACAGGCTCTGTGCTCAGTAGTGAACTTGGGGAGAAAGGTATATTAGGAAGCCTTCATGGAGGAGGTGACTTTGCACTGGCATGGTTTTTTTTGTCTGTTTGTTTTGTTTTGTTTGAGATGAAGTCTTGCTCTGTTGTCCAGTCTGCAGTGCAGTGGCACCATCTCGGCTCACTGCAATCTCCACTTCCCAGTTTGAGCGATTCTCCTGCCTCAGCCTCCTGAGTAGCTGGGACTACAGACATGTGCCACCTCGCCTGGCTATTTTTTGGATTTTAGTAGAGACACGGTTTCACCATGTTGACCAGGCTGGTCCCGAACTCCTGGCCTCAAGTGATCCACCTGCTTTGGCTTCTCAAAGTGCTGGGATTATAGGTGTGAGCCACCATGCCCAACCTGCACTGGTTTTTAAGCCAAGAAGGCAGAGAAAGTTATCGCAAGCAGAGGCAAGAATATATATTGTTCGGTGCAAAAGTAATTGCAGTTTTTGCCATTGAATGTAACGGCAAAAATTGCAATTTTGCATCAACCTAATACAAAGCCACAGCACGGGGGAAAGTATGGAACGTTTAAGGAGCTGTTGAGTATTTTGCTGTATAGGAAATGGGGCATCAGACGTCAGCAGAGGCCTGGATGGGAAGGACCTTGAATGCCAGCTAAGGAGCAAGCATGGACTGCAAGGCAGTGAGGAACCATGAAAGGTTTCTGAGCAAGAGAATGATGTGGTCAGAATCCATTAGAGAAGGAAACATCTTGCATTCATCAAGCCATCTGGAGAGACCTGGGGGTGGCGGAACTCTTAGCTGTGCTTCAGTCCACTGGGATTTATTTAGGTCAGAGCCGGGCTCCTGGGACTGGTGGCCTCTTCCAAGATGAACAGTAGGTGGTGCTGCAGCTCTGTGTATACAGCCTCCAGGGCTACCTGCCCTTACCTGCGCGGGTCAGACCCTTGTCCTGCTTGGCCCTGGGGCTTGGACCCCATCTCCAGTGATGGGGCTTGGAGGGGTGGGGTGGGGATGGGCTTTGCTCCTACTCCAGAAGCAGGGAAGGCCTTGCTTTACAGAGCCACAGGATGTGTGAGCAGAGAGGGCCTCCAGGGCTCTTCTGGCCCATGTCCTATTTCATGTGTGGGTAAACTGAGGCACCCAAGGAGGAGAGGCTTGCCTGAGTCACTGAATGGGTGGTCCGGGGTGGTTCCAGTGCCTGATGTGGGAGGTCATCCCATCCCTCCCCACTCCTGCGTCCCTCCCCCCTCCTGCGTCCCTCCCGTTTGCCTCCTCTTGCCCTTCCCATTGGCCCCTCCCCTCTCGGTTCCTACCATCTACCTGGCCTGGGCCACTGTCTCAGCCTCCTCACAGATGGCTGTGCTGTCTCTTCCATGTCTCTCTCCACCCCATCCATCCCCCACCCAGCCCAGGGATTTCCCTCACACACAGATCCAATGGTCACCCTCTCCGATGAAACCCTTCCCTGTCCCCCTTCACCCCCAAAGGCTGCTTTGCCTGCTTAGCAGATGTGGATCTGCTCTGGGCCCCCAGGCCCCTGCTCACCCTGGCCCTGCCGCACTCTTACCCTCTGTGACTTAATGGGGGCCTCCAAGGTGTGGGGGCTTAGGTGCCCCTTCTGGGCTGCCATAGCTGTGACCACACTGTGTGACTGAGGGTCCCTGTACCCGTCTCCTCTGCTGAATCACTCAGAGCACCTCCAGGGTGGGGACCCTGGCACCTGATTCACATTGCTCCTGTGGCTCGGGGCTTGGTCCCCATTGGAGCTTTGTGCTGTCTGTTGGATGAATGACTGAATGGCGGGTGCACTCTGGGAGGATCCTTACCAGATCACAGTACACCATCATGGTCCAGGCAATGTCTCACAATCCTGACAACAGCTTGGTGAGGTCACATTGGAATTATTATCTCTGTGTTAAAGAAGAGGAGACTGAAGCGCAGAAAGGAGAGGTGACTTGCTTAAGGTCACACAGCAAGTGAGTGACTAGAACCAGGCTCACCTGGCTGCCTGGCACAGCAAGGCCTCAGGCAGCTAGAGGGATGTGCTCAGCGTGGTGGGGCTGCTCCCGGGAGCTACAAGGCAGCAGGCACCAAATCTCCCAGAGAGTCTGAGCGAAGCTAATGCGGAGCAATCGGGAGGCCACTCAGGTATCTGGGCTCTCAAGAAGTCAGGTTCCCCCCTGTTTTAGAGCATGGGGAGCCTCCAGTTGTTCCATGTCAGGCAGGGACCTGGGCAGACTTGAGTACCAGAAGCACTTCTGTGGCTGCTGTGAGGCAGAGACCAGCAGCTGGAGGCCCTCGAAGAGGCTGACCCGGTGATCCAGGGAGCGGTGAGGCCCAGTGGGGCAAGCAGCACGTGGTCTGGGATCAGGCCCTGCCAAAATATTAATACCAAGGCCTTCCAAGGAGCCCTGTGGTCAGCAGCCTGGGTGCCTGGAAGCAAGAAGTAAGCAGTGATGGGCTGCCCATGAAGCTAGGTGGGCAGGATGTGGTAACCAGCTGGGGGCGCTGGCTCACACCTGTAATCCCAGCACTTTGGGAGGCTGAGGTGGGCGGGTTGTTTGAGCCCAGGAGTTGGAGACCAGCCTGGCCAACATGGCAAAATCCCACCGCTACTAAAAATACAAAGTTTACCTGGGAGTGGTGGCGTGCACCTGTAGTCACAGGGACTGAGGTGGGAGGATTGCTTGAGCCTGGCAGGTCGAGGCTGCAGTGAGCCGAGATTGTACTACTACATTCCACCTTGGGTGACAGAGTAAGACTCTGTCTCAGAAAAAACAAAACAAAACAAACACCATGGTAACAAACTGCAAATATTTGTTACAGAAAAGCCCAGAAGCAGGGAAGGGCAAAAGCAGGGGCCAGCAGAGTGGGCTGAGGCTTCTGGGTCACTGCACCAATGATGGGAGTGTCCTCAACTTGCTGCACGACCTTGGTCTTATCCCTATTCCTCTCTAGGCACCAATAAGGGAAATTTTAGCCTGAAGTCCCCCAAGGGGCCTCTGCATCTGGATGCCCAGTCTTGATGCTATGTAGAAGTCAGAGGTAGAAAGGCCCTTTGTGTCTGAGGCTTAGACAGGGATTGGGCCTGCCCACATCCCACAACAAACAGGCCCAGAACCAAGAATCCTGATTCTCAGTCTGACTTGGTTACAGCACAAGGCACCCTCCCTCCTGTTCTTCCAGGACGAGTGCTCACTTCCTTTAAGGATCCCTTTGGTGGTCATTTGGTGCAGCCTCTGTGGCTGGGCAGCTGTAGCTTCATCTTTTTTTTTTTTTTTTTTTTGAAGACAGAGCCTTGCTCTGTCACCCAGGCTGGAGTGCAGTGGCGTGATCTTGACCCACGGCAACCTTTGCCTCCTGGGTTCAAACAATTCTCCTGCCTCAGCCTCCCGAGTAGCTGGGATTATAGGCACCCACCATCACACCTGGCTAATTTTTGTATTTTCAGTAGAGAGAAGGTTTCACCATGTTGACCAGACTGGTCTTAAACTCCTCACCTCACGTGATCCACCTGCCTTGGCTTCTCAAAGTGCTGGAATTACAGGTGTGAGCCTTCAGGCCTGGCCTGAAGTTTCATCTTTATTCCCAGGAGGGAGCACTCAGGATGCCTTCCTGGTGAGCGTGCTGAAGAACTTCCTTGAGTCTATCCTGTGCCCTAGCTGCAGCCATCCTTCTTGGGGGTGTGCTTGGCAGCAGGACATTGTTGGGAGTTGCTGGGGAGTGTCTGCTTGGTGATGATGCCCAGTGCAGCCTGATGCCCGCCTGCCTATCAGCCACCCCTTCCAGCATCGCGCCACTTGGGGAGGTCAGCCTCTTCTGGGAGGCTACCTTTTGGGGGTCCCTTGGGGTCCTGGTCAGGGCTTCTCCTTGGCTCAGCCAAAGGGTCCAGCAAAGGTTTACTTCTGGAGATTAAACCTTTCCCCTGGGTCATCAGTCTCAGGGCAGGGTCCTCTCCCAAATACCACCCAGTTCTTAACAGCTGGGCCTCTGGCACTGGTCCCCAGCTGTGGGCTGCAGTGAGAGTCCCTGCTGGTTTCCTGGTGGGAAAAGTCAGATCGGTCCCTGGGACGATGCCACCAACTCACGCCGGGGGACATAAGGGGTAAAGCATCAACCCAGCTCAAGGGGGGAAGTCAGGCAAGTCTTCGCATGCCCCAGAGCGTCTCCTGCTACCTCCTGTCCTGCCTCATCCCTGAAACTCCCACTCCCTGCCCAGGGAGGTGTGCGGAGGGTGCTGCTCATGAGAGGAGACACGCTTTTACCGAGCCCCTGCTTGGTGTAAAAGCCTCCTCCACCAGTCCTCATAGCTGCTCCATGAGGTGTAGGTATTACTGTCCCCGTTGACCAGCTGAGATCCCGAATTGCCAAGCCACTAAAAGTGGAGTCAGCCCTTGAAGGTCTTTCAGAATCCAGTTTCACACCTTTTCCTAAGCTGTCCTTATTCATGTGTAAGGAAGAAATATTCATTCATTGTTTTTTTTTTCTTAAAGTGATTCTAACTGGTAGGAATAACTAGCACATAGTAGGGGCTCAATAAATACTTGCTTAATAACTGAGTGAGCAAGCGGACTAGTTCCTAGGGCTGGAGCTGCTGAGACGGCCTGCCCTTCTTGGCACTCAGCGCCTGCCCTGTTGGAAACCACAGTGTGGAGGGGCTGCTGACTCGAGGGGAGGCTCCGCTGGGGACCTGTGGGCAGAGCATGCTCGTCCCCACCACCGCTGAGATGTGGGTGAGGCAAAGCTGAGGAGCAGGAAGACAACCGGGGATTTGGGTGGGGCCGAATTAGTTAGCAGAGGGTGTCCCCTCTGCGGGTTCCTGTCATACCTCTCTGCTCCCTGCCCTGGTGGGATGTAGCCCTGGGAGCCCCCTTCTCCTACAGGCTCAGCCTCCTCCAGGAAGCTTCCTTGCACCAGGGCCTGGATTGGGCCTCGCTCTGGGCTCCCCAGCCCTTGTGAATTGTTGTGACACAAGTTCCATGTTGTCATCGACTAGTTATGTGGCTGTTTCCCCATCAGACCAGGAGTTCTTGAAGGCAGGGGGTTGTTTGATTCCTCTCTGAGTCTGTAGCTCCCATGACAGGGCCAGAAGGAAAGGTTGTTAAATGAATGATTGAATGAATGAATGAGTAAATGAATGAATGAATAAAACAAGCAGTGCAAATATCTTTAGCCTGCAAGCCTTGGGCTTCAGTTCTTCCACCAGCTGGCTGAGTGACATTGGCAAAGCCCTATTCCACTCTGGTTTCAAATGCCCCATCTGTAATCTGTGGTCATGGGACCCTGCTGTGGTCATGAGAAACAGGGAACGAGGGTGGGGCTAAGTACACACTGGCAGATGCTTGGCTTGAAGCTGCCTCCCTGTGCTTGTCCCCTCAGCCTGAGCCCTGCCTACTGATGGTGGAGGAAGGGCCTGTCAAATTGCGTTCACTTCATGCTGCGTCACATTGCCTCATCTCAGAAACGCTCCATCTTAGCTCTCATCTCTCTGCCCCAAGCAAGCCATCTTGGCCAGCAGACCCGCTGACATCAGCCAGGGCTTGCTGGGGGTGGGGGTGGGGGGCGGGCAGGCCCTGCAATCCGCCCACAGGGTCACAACGTGTCTACAATGCTCTGCAGGTTTCCAAGCGTGTGCCACACCCAGCCCAGCCACCCCATACCCCAGAGGACCGGCCTCTCCATCGTCATTCCGTCACTGAGGAAAGTGAGACCCCCAGAGGGAGGGGCTGGAATGACCCTGAGTGCCCAGTGACCAGTGCCACAGCTGGGAATCTGGAATCAAGTCTTAAACTCCAAACTGGTTTATTTGAATCCCTAGTGTTACCTTGAGGTGTGAATTTGGGCAAGTGGGTGATTTCCTCTGGGCCTCCGTTTCTTATCTGTTTCAGGGGAATAGCTGTTGCCCAGTACTCCTGAAGGTGTCTGGAGAGGTGGAGGGGCTGCTGGGCACTATGGACAAAGCGCCCGCTGAGAACTAGGCCCTGGCTCTGCTTCTCTCTGGCCTTAGCTCTCTGTCTATAGAGTGAGGGGCCTGACTGTCCCTTGTTCCTTCCCCCTTCCTCCTCACTCTTGCTCCATCAGCCTCACAGTGGAGGTGGTGGTGACAGAAGCATTCTGTGTACTGGCTGTTTCTCAGGCCTGGGATGGGCTATGGGCATCAAAAAAGGGCCCAGTCTCCACCCTTAGGGAACCCATGAATGTACAGGGGAGAATACATCTATTTGTCAGTTCATCCATCCACCCATCAGTCATCTATCCATCCATCTGTCCATCCATCCATCCATCCATCCATTCATCATCCATCCATCCAATCATCCATCTGTCCATCCCCACATCCCCCTCCTTTCTGTCATCCTTCCATCCATCCCCCACTATCCATTCATTCATCTGTCCACACCACCTATCCAGCCAGCAAACATCTGCGCAGCGTGGTCTCTGTCCCAGGCCTAGGCTATGAGGAACTGCAGAGCAGATTCCCACAGGGTCCTTCTTCAAAGACACAATCTGTCTCCAAGCTGCCCTCACAGCTCAGTCTCCAACTTGGGCACTTCTTCCCAGGTCCAAATCTTCCATCTCACAGATGTCCTGACTTTGCCCTTTGGGTGTCCCACAGGCTTCTCAAACTAGAACACTTGATCTATCCCCCACTCTACCCCCTACTTGCTTCTCTCTCAGGTTTCCCCAGGTCAATAAATGACCCCGTGATCCATCCAGGGCTTAAAATCTAGATATCGTCCCAGATCCTCTCTCCTCACACTCTCCCTTGATACCCAAACAAGTGAGCAGTAAAATCTTAGGATACTGCTTGTAAATAAGCTGCTGTTGCCAATTCTCCCGTCTCCACCGTCGCCACATCATGGAAGCACAGCGACACTGGACCGTGACTGTCTCCTCTCACCCCTCCTCCACAGTGGCAGCGAGACCTTTGCAAACGCAGACCCAACCCCGTCTCTCTCTGCTTAAAACTTTTTCAGACTCCCATTGCCTTGAGGCTCAAGCCACGTTCCGTGGGGCAGTGTCCAGCTGTGCCCACCTCTTTGGCCTCATCTCGTGCCCCCACTGGGCTTTCCAGCCAGCCTTCTTTCAGCTCCTCAAACTCCTGCTTCAGAGCGTTTGCCTGTCTCTGGAAGAATATGTCCTTCTGCCCCTCTGTCCGCTCCTCATGGTGGCCATCACTGGCCAGTGTCTTCCCTCCCATCAGCTCTCAGTTTGAACAGCACCTTCCTGAGGTTGTTTTCACCTGACCCTGAGTCTAGTAGGTTCTCCTATGTCCCTTCTGACTACCTTCCTCCCTCCTTTAAGGTCATCCTAGGCTGGGCGAGGTGGCTCATGCCTGTAATCTCAGCACTTTGGGAGGCCAAGGTGGGCGGATCATGAGGTCAGGAGTTCGAGACCAGCCTGGCCAATGTGGTGAAACCCTGTCTCTACTAAAAATACAAAACTTAGCCGGGTGTTGTGGTGGGTGCCTGTGATCCCAGCTACTTAGGAGACTGAGGCAGGAGAATTGCTTGAACCTGGGAGGCAGAGGTTGCAGTGAGCTGAGATCGCAGCACTGCACTCCAGCTTGGGACAGAGCAAGACACCCTCACACACACACACACAAAAGACCATTCTAATGTCTCCATTTCCTGCCTGTCTTCTTTCTGTTCACATTTGTTAAGTGCCTACCATATACCTGGCATGGAAATACAGTGATGAAGAAAAGTAAGCAGGGTCCTGGCCCTCAGGGAGCCTCAATCCTAATGAGGGAGGCTTATGTTGGCAAAGAAATGCCAAGGAAATAGAGACAAATTGGGATGAGCATTTGCCACTTCCCACATGGCATTGGTTGTGGCTTCCCTGAGAAGCAGCCCCTGGCTGCTGACAAGGGGTGCCCCTGAATCATCCCTGCAAAAAGGAGGGAGGAAACAGGAGGCTGTGAGAGTTGTATGACGGCCTCAGCTGGCCCCGGGGGAGCTCTGGGCCTGGGATGAGACTCAGAGTTGCCACAGTTTGAGGTGAGGGGCTGGGCCTCCCCTTCCTGCAAGCTGGTCAGGGTGGAGGCTGCCCCTAGAAGAGGGAGTGATCTTGGCCGAGGCAGCTTTCTTCAGCAGAGCTGATCTCGCCAATGTGCTGACAGCTGTGGCCTGTCTTCCTGCACTCTGAGCACTTCATTGCTGAAGAGGGACCTGGAAGGCCTAGCATCACACATGGGAGGTGCGTGTCATCGCCCATATGTGGCCATGTGGGGAAACTGAGGCTCACAGGAGTTCCAGGCTTTCCTGTGGTCGTGTGGCTCACCCATCAGACTTAACTGCCTCTCTGCTTCCAAACTTCTCCTCGTTTGGCACCTGCTTTCCCCCTGGGGAGCCATGGAGGCAGCCGAGCACTGGAGAGGCTGAGGGGTACTCCAGAGAGCTCAATAATCCAGCACCATGGCGGTAGATTGGAGGAGCGGCGAGGGCTGGTTCCTCTGCCTGGTCTGGTACTTGGCCTCACCTGGTACTTGGAAGGGCAGTGCAGATGCTGCCTCTGGGGACCACACCACTGGGTGGGTATAGAGTGTAGGGGCTCCCAGGCCTCACTGAATCACAGCTGTCCTCACGACTCAGTCGCTCATGGGGCATCCCTGGCCCCTGTGCCCTTCAGAGGCACAGCCTGGGTACTGGCCGAGAGCCGGCAGGTGATGTAAGTGTGATTGAGGGGGAAGACAAGTGAGCAGAGCTGGGCCTGCCGTTCCCAGGACTGTAGGTTAGACAGCTGAACAACAAACAAAACAAAACATCCAGCTCCCCAGCCCGCTGTCTCTGTGAACACCCAGCTCCCCAGCCCTCTGTCTCCATATACCAAGTGCTTCCACAGGTGCGCTACGCACACTGCAGGTGGTTCTCACAACTCTGAGGAGGGACACTTTTTTTTTTTTTTGAGACGTAATCTCACTCTATCGCCCAGGCTGGAGTGTGCAGTGGCGTGATCTTGGCTCACTGAAACCTCTGCCTCCCGGGTTCAAGCGATTCTCATGCCTCAGTCTCCCAAGTAGCTGGAATCACAGGCACCCACCACCACGCCTGGCTAATTTTTGTATTCTTAGTAGAAACGGGGTTTTGCCATGTTGGCTAGGCTGGTCTTGAACTCCTGACCTCAGGTGATCTGCCCGCCTTGGCCTCCCAAAGTGCTGGGATTACAGGTGTCAGCCACCGTGCCTGGCAGGAGGGACAATTTCTTAGCCCATTTTAAAGATGAGAACATGGAGGCTTGAAAAGCTCTAGTGACTTGCACAGTGATATCCAGCTGATAAGTGGCGACAGGAGGAACGTAGGAGGGAGAGAATTCAAAGTGGAGTTGGGAGTGAGGTCAGGGGAGAGTCCCTGACTTGAGGTGTGAGCTGCCACTTTTCCAGGGCCCTGGCAACCCTGGGGGAGGGTGGAGAGGATGCCTCTCAGCCCCGTTTCAGCCAGGCCGTCTCTGGTCTGCACTTGGAGGTGTTTTGGAATGGGGAGGATTACAGCCGCTTCTGCCACAGCGCCCCGGGTGAATCTTGTCTGACCTGTCTCCGCCTGGATTCTGCTGAGCCCTGGGTGTTGGGCGAGGAGAGGGGAAGGAGGAGCAGGGCCACCCTCCACCTCCCAGCCACTGGGTCACAACTAATTGCACTACTGGCTACAGAGCAAGGAAGGTTCTACCTTAGGGAGTGAAGCTGGGATGCTCATTTCCACTGTGCTGGGCAGCTTGTGTTCTGCTCTGCCTGGCAGCATGTGGGGAGTCTCCTTACAGGCGATAGGTGACACGCAGAGGGCAATGGTTTCTGACCAAGAAGGCTTTTCTTCCAGAGGTGGGGTGTGTCAGGAGCCACCTGAGTGTTCTGGTTTGGTGTTTCTGGGGCTGAATTCAGAAGCTGTTTCGTCTTGAGTGTACCTAGCGTGTGCCACACCCCGAGTAAGGGGTTGTTAGTCTCTGAGTTCATCCGATTTGCACAGCGGCCCAGTGGGAGAGAGAGTATCATTCCCATTGCTCTGATGGGGAGACTGAAGCCAGAGAGGTGAAAGGGCTCACTCAGATTTCCCACTCCCAGCCAGGCTTCCTTCGATGTTTCCCAGATATTTCCCCAAATGATAGGAACCGTAACCTACGATCTCTGAACTGGGGAGCAGATAACAGTGGGAAGAAGCCTTTGGTTTCACTTTTGTGCTTATTAGGGAGAAATTTTGGTTGGACCAACCAACCCTTACTTTCCCCATCCATTAAATGGGTATAAATTTTATATTTATTTTTATTTTTTATTTGTTCATTTTTTAAAGAAAGGGCCTCTCTCTGTTGCCCAGGCTGGAGTGTAGGGACATGATCGTGGCTCACTGCAGCCTCAAACTCCTGGGCTCAAGTGATCCTCTTGCCTCAGCCTCCTGAATAGCTGGGACTACAGGCATGCAGCTTTGTGCCTATTTCTCTCTCTCTTTTTTTTTTTTTTTTTTTTTTTTTATAAAGAGTCTTTCTCTGTCACCCAGGATGCAGTGCAGTGGTGCGTTATCAGCTCCCAGCAACCACCACCTCCCGGATTCAAGTGATTCTCCTGCCTCAGCCTCTAGAGTAGCTAGGACTAACAGGCGTGTGCCACCATGCCTGGATTTTTTTTTTTTTTAATTTTAGTAGAGACAGGGTTTCACCATGTTAGCCAGGGTAGTCTCAATCTCCTAACATCGTGATCTGCCCACCCCAGTCTCCCAAAGTGCTAGGGTTACAGGTGTGAGCCACCACACCCAGCCTCGTGCCTAATTTTTAAAAAGTTTTTTGTAGAGATAGGGGTCTCAATGTGTTCCCAGGAGACTGGCCTGGGCATTAAAGCCATGAAATGGGTGATCATACCAGAAGTAGTGCTAATCAATGCTGTCTTTTAGGACGCTGCATGGCTCAGATGGCAGGGGCTAACCCAGGCCCGGGCTCTAGAGCACAAAAGCTTTGCAAAGGTCGGCTGGTATTTCAGGAGGGGTAAAGGAATGGGCAGGCAAACCAGTCAATCCTCAGCCTCCCTAACAGCTTTAGGGCCTGTGGCCCTTACCTGTTCCTGATGAGACCCGGGCAGTGCCTGGGCCCCTGCAGGTATGTGGTGTGTGCGCTTGCATTCACGCTTGAGTGTCCTGCTTCTACCCCTAGACCAGGGCCCCCTAGAGCCTCCAAGCCATGTTTCCCCTTCAGATTGGGCCTCAACCAGTGGGTTCATGGTGCCTGATTGCTTAATGAGCTTGGCTCAGGGTACAAATAATTGCACCATAAGTTATGCAAATCTAATCATAACAACACTGTGCAGGCAACTTGCATTCTCTCAGCTCTCAGGGGCCCTCGTCCTGGGACAGAACTTCCGTGGGAACCACATCATCCCACACCCTCCTACTTTTCTGAAATTATAACGACAATGTATACCTTGGTCTCAGCAATCACAGTTGCACAGAAGGCTCACAGCCCCCATCCCACCCGTGTCTTGCAATAGGAATGAGCAAACATTTATGGAGTGCTTACTGTATGCCAGGCACTGTTCAGATCACCTTATTCATATTAATGTATTCAGTTCTTCCAGTAGCATTATAAGATGGTCCTTATTGGATTCTGTGTTTCATAGATGAGGAAACTGAGTCTTATAACTTGCCTAAGGTCATGTAGCTACTAAAGGGAGAAGCCAGGAAATTTTTCAGGAAGGGAAACTGAGGCACAGAAGGGAGGAAAAAAGACTTGTCCAAAATTGTAGAGTATTTGGGGGTTCACCCAGGTCTCGTTGGACCTCTTTGGCCATCTTCTGGGTCTGTGAGGGTCCGACCATCACCCTGACATGTGGCTGTGTGTGTGCTGGGGGTGGGGTGTGGGCTAGGGCCTCCTTCTGGGAAAGTCAAGGGATGTAGCCAAGGCAAAGCACTATTTTAAGGCCTCCCCTGCCTGCCCTGCTCCCCACACAGCCCCTCTGCTGAGCTAGGCTGCAGTGGCCCAGGGCCTGGGCCAAGCGTGGAGAAGTTTGTTCCGTGAGCAGAGGGAAGTCTTGGCTCCAGGACACTTCACACCCAATGAATTACTTCAACGCTAGATTAGACTTGCAGGCTTGGAGCAAAGTGATAATAGGGCCCAATTAAATTAATTTATATGGACTCTATGCTCCAGCCCTTCCCTCAGCCATGGGGGGGCCAGCCTGACCCACCCACCTTGGTCCGCAGGCCAGGCTCAGCCCCCAGGGAGGTTAAGGTGGAGGCTGCACCCTGTTGGTGGGAAAGCCAGTCCCCGCAGCCGAGGGAAAGCCCAAGGCTGTTGTTTTGTTTCTGTTTTCAGTCTGATGTGCAGGCTGGGAGAAAATTACTTTAATTCAATAGACTTCAAGAAGCTGATTCCTGGTTCGAGGTGAGATCTGGCAGGTCTAGCTAAGGGCAAGCTTTCCAAGGTTCCAGGGAGGAACCTTGACAAGATTGTTTTGGGTGGTCTTGGCTCGTGGCCAGACCTTGGTGCCTCACTCTCCCGGGCAAGGGGACCTGTGGCTCTATGCTGAGTGGACAGGTGCAGGGGACAACTGGGCACCTGGGCCACAGGTGGCTCCACTGCAGCTGGCTGGCGGTGAACCCTTCCCAGGCTCAGGATAAAGCCCACCCCCTTAATGCGGCTCACAAAGCCCTCACTCACCTGCCTCTCCTGCTTCATCTCCTGGTTCTCTTCCTTCCACCTGACTCCTACCCTACCTTCTAGAGACACAGAATCCACCTGCAGCTTCCCAGCTGGGCACGGCCTTTGCCTGTGTTGTTCCCCTGCCCAGGACCTCCTCTTCCGCACTCTCCCTAGAGAGCACTCTATCCTTTCCCTACCCCTGCACTTAGCGCTTGGAATATGGTGGTCTGTCTTGCCAGGAAATGACCAAGAGGGCAGGGGCAGATACCATCAGCACCAGGCCCCAGGGCCAGGCCAGGCCTGGCATGGAGGCGGCATCAGGGGAGGTGAGATAATTTGAGTGATGCCGGCAGCTCTCCTGCTGTGACTCTGCTCCAGTCCTTAGCAGGGGCTGGGTCATCACTCCCCTGCACTGGCCACCTTAGATGAAGAACCGGGTGCCTTGCTGATGACTCAGCTGAGCTACTGGCTTGGGACAAGTTATTTCCTTTCTGTCAACTTCTGTTGCCCATTCTGCAAAAGGTGAGACACCGTGTCAGGGACCCCCGGGCCCCTCCTGCCTCTGACGCTCAGGGATTCCACAGTTTCTGGTGTGGAAGTCTTGCCCAACTGAGCAGAGGCCAGTGTGGATGCTGGCTTCTGAGAGCCACGAAGGTGAGGAAGACAGAGGAGGGCGTCAGGGGAGGTCCCAGGCTGAGCACCGCAGTAGGGCTGGGCCCCATCCTGCCACCATTCATCAGGCTCACCGCGCTGCCCGCTTCTGCTGCCGCCAGGACACTCCACTTTGGGATCCTGGCTGCCATCGGTAGGGCTGGCGGCTTCTGCCAGGCTCACAGGGCTCTGGGCCCAGAGAGGCCCCCCGAGGCTGGGGTAAGGAGTTAACCTCTCTCCTTCTCCCTACCCACCCCTATTTTTGGACTCTGGATCCAGGGCTTGAACTTGAACCTATGGGGTGTGGGAGCCCGCGCTAAGCAGGAAATGGCCTGATCAGATGAGGGGAGGCTATAAGCATGTGCCGAGAAGCCCCCAGGTGAGGCCCCTCGAGCAGACCCTTTCCACCCAGGTCAGGCCCACCGCTTCCCTCAGCACAGATGAACCACTTGGTCTCACTCAGACTTCCCAGAAGTCATTGACTCTGTAGAGCAGTGGGGCCAGCCATGGAAAAACCCACCTTCCCCGCCTCTCCCCTCCTTGAAGGATGCAGGGCCGTTTGGGGGTTGTAAATTTATGGTGGAAGCTGAGGGCCGGCGCCTGCTACAGGCAGCCTTTGAACCTCAGCCTTCCACTCAGCACCGCCGGGCCTTTCCTCCAGCCAGCGCAGGAGCCGGCCCTTGGCCTGGAAAATAAAAGGCCTCTGTGGGAAGGCAGGAGCCTGAGAAACCCCCCCTGACCCCAGGCTCACCCCTCCAGGGCCCCAGAGGCAGGCCTTGCAAACTCCATGACAGGAATGGCTGACCTGAGGGGGGCCTTATGGCCAGCTCAGGCCCGTAAGTCCCCACAGGCCTCCTCTTCATCTGACTGGCCTTTCTCTCTTTGGTCAGGACATCTAATAGGATGGGGATTTAGAGCTTGGATTCCTGTCCTCCCAGGACAATAGAGGATTAGATACAGTTATCTTTACGTTTTATCAGGAGTCTAACATGACATTGCACTCCACATCCAGCCCCTGGGGAGGTTAACATGGAGGCTGCACTGAGGTCACATAGCAACTAAAGGGAGAAGCCAGGAAATTTTGCAGGAAGGGAAACTGAGGCACAGAAAGGCGAAAAAGGACTTCTCCAAAATTCTAGAGTATTTAGGGGTTCACCCAGGTCTCCATGGACCTCTTCAGCCATCTTCTAGGTCCGTGAGGGTCTGACCATCACCTTGGGTCCCTCCTCTGTCCCAAGGCCATGTCAGGAGAGACACCAGGGGTCAGCTGGTGGGTGTGTATGGGGTAGGAACGCAGGTGGTGGTGAAGATGGTGGGAGCAGGGAGGGGGCCTGCAGCAGCGCCTGTAGGGAGGAGGCAGGGAAGACTTCCCAGAGTGGGTGAGAGTTGAGTTGAGGACTGGAACTTTTGATGCATTCATGTATTGATTAGACAAACAGAGTGCCTGCTATGTGTCAGAAAACATAGTAGGCCCAGATGGGTGTGTATGTGTGTGTGTGTGTGTGTGTGTGTGTAGCATAACTCTGAGTGGAGCCTGGTCACCGTCTCTGGCTCCACTCAAAGTTATGTTCCCACACTGGTCACCGCCACTCTAGGAATCTAGTCAATATGGAGTAGATTGAGAAAATCACCTCCCTGGATTTGGGTACAATATCTCTATTGAGGTGGCCAATGAGGTCAGCAGTTGTTTGGCAGCCTGTCTCACTCAGCTGCAGCAGGGAGACCCACCCACTTTGGCTAGATGCTCTCAGACATCTTAAGATTTGTAGAGGCAGCACAGAGCAGTCCAGGGAAGCAATATATCATTGTGGGATGAATGAATGAAGTGTCTGATTTTTGGCACATGCCGGCCCTGAGGAGGGAAATCTGGAGAATTAGGGGCACAGAGGAATCTTCAAGGCTGAGGGTGTTGTTACAGTTTTTCCTTGGGAGCTCAAAATACTTCCTGTCTTTCCATTCATCATTCCCCCCACCCTACTGGTTGCCTTCTGCCTTGACCACACCACTCTTTGGGGGATGGAACAGCAGGCTGATAGACTCTTGGAATCTCAGGTTGTCCGCACTGGGAGGGCCTCTGCAGAGAGTTCAGTTCATCCTCTTCTGCATAGAGATGGTGAAAAGGAGGCTGGAATAGAGGGAGGCTGGCAAGGTTCCTAGAGTCACCCAGGGAGTCCCTGTTGGAAGGCGGTGCAGGCAGCTGGGGGGACCACATTGGATAGTGTGAGTGCCAGTGGCCTCTACTTGTGGGGAGAGCTGGCCACCCTGTTTATAAGATCCCCGTCCAGTACCACCACTTAACAGCCCTGCAGAAGCTCCACGCTCTGGGATCAGCGGCCCTGGCAGAGTTCTCTTTCCCCAGGTCCCACTAGAGAACCTGGCAGGGGAGGGAGCGTGGGAAAGCCCTCTGTCCTGGGGTGCGATTACAAGGCTGGCACGGGGAGGAGCTTCCAGCTCAGGCTCCCCTTCTGGCTTTGCCCCTGCTCTCTGTGTGACTCTGGGCCGCAATTTCTCCATTTGTAAAATTATGGCGCCCAACTGGATTCTGAAGCCTCTGAGCGCTCGTGCTGCTCTGTATCTAAATGTCTTAGCAGGGAGAAGTCTGCACTCACCTTCAGCATTTCCTGCCTTGGCACACGCCAAGCCCCCTACCTAATCCTGGGGTCCCAGGCCTGCCCTCCAGGGAGAAATTGCTGTGATTTAAGGTTCCAGATTTCCTGAGCCATTAGTGTCATGATACTTTATACCTGGGCTTTGATGGCATTTTAATTAAAAACGAATCCCTCCCAATCCCTGGCTTTATGTCCATCTCCAGGAGCCTGTGGAGGCGTCCTGCTCTGCCTGATGCTTTGTGTAGCTCTGATTTCTGCTCTTCTGTTTCCTCCCTTGAGTCCCCAACTCCCCTTGTTTTAGGAGGAGAAGGGTCTGAGATTCTCTGTGGATTCTTCTCTGCGTTAGGTGCTGAGGCCCCGAAGTGCACACCATGGATGCTCAGCACCACACATTTTAAGATCTCCATGTAGGACAGAAGAAAGGAATGGCCCAAAACCAGTTCTACTACTGGCACCCACCTCCAGCCCAAACATCAAAGGAGTCAGGGACTGGAAGGAGAGCTCTGGTGTGCAAGGACTGCCCCTTCCTAGCAAGTCCTGGGTTTGGGGGGCAGAGGGACAGGTGTCTGATTTGCACTTGAAGTACCATCTGGCAGCCAGAAGCTGCAGGGAGAGGAGAGGGGGCTGCAGGGGCAAATCCTCTCTGCTAGAGTTTGGCAGGCAAAAGCCAAGTTTCCTGTGGGTCAAAGTAGACACTCTGGAATGGAGTGGGGCTCAAATCATGCAGCAAGGACTAGTCCAAGGAGTCTGCTGCTGGCCAGGGTCAGGGGATCCCAACAGCAAGCACCTGTGTGGGGTTGCAGGGAAGACTGAAGACATCAGGTGGGCTTGAGGGTGGGGTTGGGGAAGTCATCAGCAGGAAAAGGAGGCGTGCCCAGGCCGATGAATTGCAGGCTGGAGTTTCTCAGCAAGAAGGGTTCACTGAAAAGCCCACAGGACACAGGACACCCCAAAGAGAGAAGGCTGGCGTTTGGACATTGCCATCCCAAGAAGACTCCCCTATTATGGATTCAGCAGTTCCAGGTAAGACCCTACTGGTGATCCACACTCCCCTCCACTCTCCTTTTTAGGCCTGACTGTGAGCAGAGAGCAGCATAGAGGAGTGGAAGGAGGAAGAGAGGAACCAACGGAGCCCCTCCTCCCCAGCAGCAGAATCAGTGAATGCACCTGAGCTGGGGAAGGAGGCACTTTGAACTGGGCATGAGATTAACCTCCAACCCAATGGTCAGATTGGGTGCACCTGCTACCACCTGAAGATGATCCTGTTCCTTAATACTCAATGCAGAGCAGGGAGATGGGGGTCCACCCTAAGTCCTTTACTTTTCTTTTTCTTTCTTTCTTTTTTTTTTTGAGACAAGAGTCTCGCTCTGTCCCAGGCCAGAGTGCAGTAGCATGATCTCAGCTCACTGTAACCTCTGCCTCCCGGGTTCAAGTGATTCTCCTGCCTCAGCCTCCCAAGTAGCTGGGATCACAGGCATGTGCCACCATGCCCAGCTAATTTTTGTATTCTTAGTAGAGACAGGGTTTCACCATGTTGGCCAGGCTGGTCTTGAACTGCAGACCTCATGATCCACCTAGCTCATCCTCCCAAAGTGCTGGGATTATGGACGTAAGCCATCTTACCCTCCAGGTAAGATGGCACCAACCATGGACCCAACAGATGGGCACATCCTGTTGCCACCATGTCTTTGTTCCCTCTGGGGCTTTGCCCAACCCAGCCACATTCTTTCTTTGTTTTTTGGTTTTGTTTTGTTTGTTTGTTTGTTTTTGAGACCGAGTTTCACTCTTGTTGCCCAGGCTGGAGTGCAATGGCGCAATCTCAGCTCATTGCAACCTCTGCCTCCCAGGTTCAAGCAATTCTCTTGCCTCAGCCTCCAGAGTAGCTGGGATTACAGGCACGCACCACCATACCCGGCTAATTTTGTATTTTCAGTAGCGATGGAGTTTCTTCATGTTGGTCAGGCTAGTCTCTAACTCCCAACCTCAGGTGGTCTGCCCACCTCAGCCTCCCCAAGTGCTAGGATTACAGGTGTGAGCCACCCCGCCTGGCTTGTCCTTTGGTTTTGAGGCCCAGTGCTCTCCAGCAAGCTCAGGGTTCCCTAGGTCAGGGGATCCTGGGCGATCTCAGGACCTAGAAACCATCTAGAGCAACTTTACTGGGCTGCTGTGTTCCCAGGGCCCATATGACACATTGAGTTTGAAGCCCTCTGAGTTTCCATGTCTCCTAGGTGCAGAATGAGAGAGGCAGGATCTGGGCACAGTGCTTTGTGGGATGGCTCCCATGCTCAGGCCTGCCCTGGGGCGGGGTCCAAGCCTGGGGGCTGCGAGGGCCAGCTAGGGAACAGGCACCTTCCAGGTGTCCCGCCAGTCGTCACAGCCCGAGTCAGGTGCGAGGATCATTCTTTTCTAAATAACGTTTTTTGGTTTGTTTTGATTTTGTAAAATCATGCTATATTTTTATTCTACAGAACATGAAACTGAGACTCAGAGAGGTGAAGAGACTTAAAGAACAAGGGGGCCCTGGGGATGAGAAAGAGGAGGAGAAAGAAATGCCCCAGGATAGGCTGTTGTGGGGACCACCTCCATCCTGACTACAGAGGGAGGCCCTTGTACCTAAGAAATTGTATCCACGACTGAGGTCCCCCACCTCCACCCTTTATATGAAAGGAATAAAGTAAACATGTTTTTAGGCTGCAACTTTGGGGGAAATAGTTATTATTTTTGCATCAGAACAGCCTTGATTGCAGACAGGGCAGGGGAGGGCACCAAGGGGATCCGCCCTCTATGCAGCCACGCGGTGAGCTGGTGGCAGGCGGGCCTGGGACCTTGGGGCCATGGGCAGTAGGAGCTGGTGTCTGGGGTGGAGGTCAGAGGCTGGCCCTGTCCCAGCAGAGGGGTACCTGGTCAGCTGGCTAGATCACTGGCCGGCAAGCACTTCCCTTCTTCTAACACAAGTCAGCTCTGGAGCAGGTGGCTTTGTGGGAAGAAGTTCAGACCAGAGACACCAGCACCTCAGGAGGGAATCCTGGCTGCAGCAGTCCTGACCAATATCCCTCCAGGAAGTGATTTCTCCACCCCTGCCTTGATGGGGTACGTGCTCCCTCCTCCCAGGGTAACCTCATGTGGGGCCCATCTGCCTGGGAGAAGATGCTTCCAGACCTGGGTTCAAACATCTGGCTTCCTGTGCTTCCTTCCTGTTGATCCTCACTCTGCTCTCTGGGACCCCACTCGTTCATTTGTTCATGTTTTCCTTCAGCAAATACTGAGTCCAGTGTAGGTGGAGCCTGTGTCTGCCACTCCCTCTGCCCAGGCTGCCCCCTGTGACCGGAGGGCTCTGTGTCCTCTGGAGGCTGCCCCCACCCTTGGTCCATTCTTTCTCTGCTCCCACCTCCCTACCACCTGGCTGCCCTCTGGACAGTCATCAAGGACCCACAGGAGGCTGTGGGCAGAGTGAGGGCCTGAGCCCCTGGCTGGGTGTGAGGGCCTGGGTTACAGGCCCAGCTTGCCTCTGCTCCCTGCACCCTTCTGTGGTCTCGTCTGTAAAATGGGGATTCAAGCAGATGGTCTTGAGGCTCATTGCTCTTTACCCCTTAAGGCTCTGTGTAAAGGCCACCTCTGGCCCTCTGATCCCTGGTCAGATTCTTCCAGTTTCTGCTCTGAGAACTGCTACCTCATCTTAGCATTGAGTGTATATGAGGCAAGCCTGCCCTGGCAGAACCCTGAAGGTTTATCCTGTACCCCAGCCCCAACAGTGGGCTGGGCATGGAGGAGGGCTTGGGTAACATGGGCCTGAACTGAGAGGTGGCAACAGGCAGGGCAAGAACACCCACTTCTGGGGTGGGTGGTGGAGCTTAAACCCCGACCACAGCTCATGATCTCTATGATCTTGACCAAGTTTTTAACCTTTCTGGACCTCAATTTTCCCACCTGTAAAATGGGGATAATACTCCAAGAGGGAGTTAAATTATATTTTATTTATTTTTGAGACAAGGTCTCACTCTGTGGCCCAACCTGGAGTGCAGTGGCACGTTCGTAGCTCACTGCAGCCTCCGACTCTTGGGCTTAAGCCGATGCTCCCATCTCAGCCTTCTGAGTAGCTGGGACTACAGGCACAGGCCTCCATGCCCAGCTAAATTTTGGATTTTTTGTGGAGACAGGATCTTGCCATGTTGCCCAGGCTAGTCTCAAACTCTTGGCGTCAAGTGATTCTCCCACGTCAGCCTCCCAAAGTGCTGGGATTACAAGTGTGAGCCACCAAGCCGTGCTGGGAGTTAAATTATATAAATATGTTTCATGTATTGTAGATACTCAGTAAGTGGCTATTGTGTTATTTCATCTTGCCCATATAAGGCGAGGAGGTTCTGAATGTTATAGAGGTATCTGTGCATTCTATGGGAGCATGCCCGCAGATTGCAAGTGCATCCAACTCACCTGCGTGCCCAGCCTGTTACACTGGCTCCTAACCGTGCACACCAGGCTTCGAGGACTCCATAGCTTGGTGTTCCCCAGTGGGCAGGCATATGGAAACCTGTCCCCAACGTCCGAGGAAACTGAGAGGCTAAAGCTGACAAATTCAGTTTCTTAAAGAGAAAAATGGAATAGGGTCTGACAAACAGAAGCCATTGTCGTGTCTCAGGTGGCAGTGAGACAAGATGGTGGATTCTCGAACCATTACCCCCCAGGACCCAGGGCTCATACACCACGGGGAAAGGGCATATGTGATTCAGGAAGGATACACAGGACAATCGCAGCACCATAACATCAAGGCTGTTTTTGTCTAAGGGCAGGATTTACAGTAAGTACGCACTCCTGCACAAGGAACAAGAGATGAACTGGAAATCTCAGAGGCCTTCCCAGAACAGGGTCAATCAGAAATCAACATGGTGTATCGGCATCCAAGATGGAGTTGCTTTAGCCTGCACAGGTGGGGAGCCAAGCCGCTGGGTGGCCAGTGTCTGGCTGGTGGAGGCAAACAGGCCTTGGCACACCCTATTGTTGGCAACTTGGTGGCCGGCATGGGCAGGCTTAGTGGGGCCAGGCTGCCTGCCAAGGTAGGGCAGGCTTGATTGCCTCTCCTGACCCTCCAGGCCTAGCCCAATGAAAGGTTCTGCCCCACTAGACTTGGAGCCCCAGGGCTGAAGAACTTGTGGGAAAGAGGAGGCCCCAGCTTGGGGCAAACTCTACACCCAGAGGGCCCTCCCCTTCCCAGCCAGTTCAGTTCATTTTCCAGCCCTTTCCTGAGCACCTACTGTGTGGCAGGCCTGCCTGGAGGCTTTGCCCGTTATCCCACTGACCAATGATTTGCAAGGTAAGGATCATAGTTCCTTTTTTATTTTATTTTATTTTATTTTTATTTTTGAGATAGACTCGTACGCTGTTGCCCAGGCAGGAGTTCAGTGGTGCGATCTTGGCTCACTGCAACCTCTGCCTCCTAGGTTCAAGTAATTCTCCTGCCTCAGCCTCCCAAGTAGCTGGGATTACAGGCACCCACCATCACGCCCGGCTAATTTTTGTATTTTTGTAGAGATGGGGTTTCACCATGTTGGCCAGGCTGGTCCTGAACTTCTGATCTCGGGTGATCTGCCCACCTCAGCCTCCCAAAGTGCTAGGACTACAGGCGTGAGCCACCGTGCCCGATCCATCATTCCTGTTTTAGAGATGAGGCTCAGAGAGGGGAAGTGACTTGCTCAATGTCACACAATTAGCAGGCGACAGGGCCAAGGTTTGAACCCAAGCGTGTGTGATTCCAGAGCCCAAGTGGGCTCCTGCCACGCATCGTGAGTGAGGGGTACCACACAGGACATCCCTTCTTTCCTCCTCCCTTTCTGCCTTCCTGCTCTCTGTGAACACGTAGTAAAAACTTGAACTGTCTGGGGAGTTGCTGGACTCACAGGCCCCTGCCCTGGAGGAACTCATCTTCCAGTGGGGAAAATGGACAGGCTGAGAATTATTCTGTGAGACACAGAGAGCAAGAGAACTGTAAGGAGAGCTGAACTGAGGAAGAGCATATGTTTGGAGAATCTTCCATTCAGCAGACTTTTATTAACCCCTTAGATTAATTTATTTCTAACTCGCCTCATTCCAAAAAGGAGGTAGCATACTGTCGTTTATAGAACATAACCAGTTTTTAAAGGGAGAAGAGACAATCAGGGCAAAAAATTAAAATAAAATAACTAGGGGCTGGGTATGGTGGCTCATGCCTATAATCCCAGCAC
>CAUYLG010071571.1:0-70100 GCA_963573385.1 Cacajao melanocephalus | reverse complement strand
TTAATTATATTTATTTTTTTTTTTTTTTTTTTTTTTTTTTTTTACTTTCAACATATTAAAGATATTCCTTTGTTGTTTACATGGTTTCTAAGGAGAAATCTGATGTTATCCTTGTTTTCTTCTCCTATGTGTTGTTACCATGGTGGATTTCAAGAGATTCATCACTATTTTAAAGAAGTTTAATTTTAATTGGGTTTTATTCATATTTTTTGTGCTTGGAGTTCATTGGCCTCCTTGGATCTGAAAGTTTATAGTTTTCATCAAATTTGAAAAAAAATTTTAGTCAGTAATTCTTCACATATGCTTTCTGCCATCCTTTCTGTCTCTTCTCCTTCAGAAACTCCAGTTAAACGTATATCAAGCTCTTTATCGCATTTCTCACAAATATTTTTATTCTTTAGTCTCCTTTCTCTCTGTTTGACTAAGTGGAGCTATTATTAAAATGCTTGCAAGTTAATTAATCTTTCATTTTGCAATCTAAACTACAATTAATTCATGTAGTGTGTTTTTCTTCTCCTTGTTATAGTATTCATTTATAGAAGTTTGATTGATTAAATTGTTTACTGTCTCTCTTGTCTCCACTTAACCTGTTCAGCCATCCTTCTAGCTCTTTGAATACATGGAATACAGTTGTAAAAATGTATTAATGTGTCAGGTTTCAGCTGATTTTAATTTATTGACTTTTCATTACTGGTTACATTTTTTGGCTTCTGTGCATGCCTAGTAGTTTTAACTTGTATGCCAGTTGTGCATTTTAACTTTTGAGGTGCTGGACATTTTATTCCTATAAATGCTCTTAGATTTATTCTTGGGATACAGTTAAATTACTTGGAAAGCTTTTTATACTTTAGGGTGTTGCTTTAAGCTTTTCTGGGAGTCAGCAGAGCAGCATTTGCTTTATGACTAATTTTGCCTGATTACTGAGGCATAACCATTCTGATTACTGTTCCTGATGTCCTTTGAATTATGATGTTTTCTGCTGTGCCTGTGGAAGCAGGATTATTCCTGGCTCTATGTGGCTAAGAGGAGTGTTTCCTTGATCCCTTTGGGAGATTATTTTCTTGGCTTCTTATACTTTCTTTAGACATCTGGACTAATAAGAACTCATTTTAAATCTCAAGACTACTTTCTTCAGATCTCTGGTTATCTCTCTGTGCCTTGATCGTCTCTGGTGGTCTTCCTTCAACACTCCAGATTGTTTACCGTCCCTGAATTCCCAGAGAGACTACCAGGTTCTGCCTGGGGTTCCCTTCTTTGTGCCACAGCCTGGAATCTAACTTCAGGCAATAAGCTGGGGAAATCAGAGGGCATACCTGCATCATTTGCAATCTCTGCAGAATCCTTGTCCTCTGTCACCTGATGCCCAATGTTTTGAAAATATTAATTCATACATTAGAACCCTTTTAAGTTAATTATTTAGACTAGATTGTAAATCCATTCTCTATTACTTCATCTTGGCCAGCAGGCAGGTTTCACTTTCACTTTGAATGATAGTCTTGCTGGATATGAACTTTTTGGTGCACAGGTTTTTTTCTCTCAGCACTTTGATTATGACTTTCCATAGCATTCCTGCGTACCCTATTCCTAATGAGAAGTCAGCCATTAGTAATACTTTTGTTATCTTTTATGCAGTAAGTAGTGTTTGTCTTGATGCTTTCGATGTTTTATCTTGTCAGTGGCTTTTGGCAATTTGACTATGAAGTGCCTGCATGTAAATCTCTGTGTTTATCCTAGTTGGGGTGTGTTGAGTTTTTTAGACATATATATTAATGTCTATCATCTAATTTGGAAAGTTTTCAGCCTTTATTTCTTCAAATATTTTTTTCTTACCCCTTTTCCCACCTGTCTTTATCACATGTATGCTAGGTATTCCTTGATGTGCTTGGTGTTTAACCATGCAGCTGTGAGCCTTTATTTATTTCCTTTTTTCATTTTTTTCCTTTTTGATTTATAAATTGAATAATTTCTCCTGATCTACCTTCAAGTTCATTTATCTTTTCTTCTGTCATCTCAAATCTGTTGGGTTCATCTAGTAAGATTTTTACCTTTTAAAAACGATTCAGTGCTAGTATTTCCATAGATTTGATAGGTTCTTATTTTTTAATTGAGATTGTCTTTGTGTTGAGTCATTATCACTTTTTTTGTAATTGTTTAAACATACTTTTCTTTCATTATTTGAACATATATGTATAGTTGCTTTAAACCATTATCTGGTAAATCCAGTATCTGGGCCCATTCTGAGTTAATTTTTATTGACTTTTTTTTTCTTAATTTTGCATCCTTGGTTATATTTTCTGTTTCTGTGCATGTGGTAATTCTGTAAAAACTGGTTATTTTAGTTATTATATTGCAGCAGCTTTGAGTTCAGAATTTTTCCCTTTACATTTTTTAAAAATGTACTTGGACTTAAGGCTCTCTCTTCCATGTTGTTTGAGTTGCTGAAGTCTGTGCTGTTTTTGAATTCTTGTTTTTATTTTGCAGTCTATCGTTCTAGGGCTCGACCTGTGACAGTGTAAGTTAGTGGTGAGTGAATGGTTCTGGCAGAGCTTGTGCTGGAACATACATTTCCAGTCTCTGCAGATGGATGTGCATGTGTGTGAGAAAAGTAGTTGGGGAGCTGATTACATGCATTCAAAGTTTTCTCACCTTTTACTTTCCACTGGAAATTCTCAGTTATCTCCTGCAATATGCACATTGTTTCCCAGACAGCTAGGGGTTTGTGGAGAGCTTCGATGGCTCTCTGATGTCCAAGCTCTCCTTGTTAAATTTCTGGTTGTCCTTCACTGTTGCGACTAAAATAGTAATCAGCCTAGCAGAGCTGCAAGGTTTCCCCATGCGTTGCTCACAGGGTTTGATAATTTTACTGATGCTGCTGTGGGTGTTCACTGACCACCTCAAGTAAAGTTTGCATCCTCTGGTCTTTGTCACCAGCTCTGCCTGATAAAATACCATTCTCATAAAATGAATTTGGTGAAATGAGAGAGACCCAGGAAAGAAGCCCCCAGATTTCCGCTTTTCTTAACCAAAGCTCTACCAGCTCCTGAATAAAAAGCTTCTCAGTTTGTTTACCTTTTATCGATTTCCAGAGCCTGGAATGTAGTATTTCTGAAAAATGCTATAAAGTGTTGTGTGGGTGTGTGTGTTGTGTGTGTGTGTGTCTGTGTGTATGTGTGTGTATGTGTATGGGTGGAGGATAGTCACCAACCTTGTCATGCTGTAATAGCTGGAAATCTTATCCTCTAAAAACACAGAAAATGGAAAGAATGTTATATGTATATATAAATACATATGTAGATACTAAACACCCTGTGATACATGTGTGCCTGTCTGTGTGTACAATTTTCTTCTTGTCTGAGGAACATCATTTAACCCCTATTTCAGTGCAGAGATGCTGGTGATTAATCATTGTAGCTTTTTGGGGAACTAAACACATTATTTTCCTTTCATTTTGAAAGATAGTCAATTTGGCAGAGAACTCTAACTTAACAGTTACTTTTCCTTTACACTGTTTTACCCTGCAAGACTTGTGGTTTCTAATAAGTGATCACTCACACTTGATTTTGTTTTTTCTATTGAATGTGTAATATACCTACCATCCACCGAACTTTGTTGGATGCTCGTAGGGTTTTTCTCTTTATCACTGGTTTTCTGCAATATAATTATGATTGCCTTGCATGGTTTTCCTTATGCTTACTCTGCTTGAGATTTGGTGAGCTGCTAGAATTTTGCATTGATAGTTTCAATCAAACTGGAGAAAAAAGTGGTATTATTTTTCAAAAATTTTCCTTGTCTCTTCTCTTTGAATTATATGTATATTGGACTATATGCTGTTGACCCACAAGTAACTGATGACCTGTTTATTATTTTTAAAATCTTTTCCCCCTTATACTTTGAATAGTTTCTCTTGCTATATCTTTCATTTTACTGGTCATTTCTTCTGGAGGCTCTGATCTTCTGTCCACTCCACTCAGTATGTTTTTCACTTCTGATACTGTATTTTTTCTTATCTAAAAGTTCTATTCAGTTCTTGTAATTTTTTTTTATTTGCTTCCTCACCATACTTGAATTTTTCTGAAGCTTCTTGAACATATGGAGCCTATCTTTAATTGCTAGTTTTTGTCCACTGCTGAGCTGTCATCCCTGCCATTTATGGGTTTCTTTCTACGGACTAAATTTACTGCTTTCTGTGAGTTATATGATTCTGCATCTTTGAATGTCTTGTAAATTTTGATTGAATGCTAGGTCTGGAGAATTTTATGTTGTTTGTTTTATTTGTTATATTTATGTTTTACTAATATATGGTTGAAGTTTGCTTTGGCATGCATTTAATTTACGTAGAATCCTTTCAAGATTTGTTTTTAAGCTTTCATAGGTTAGGTCCAGGGAAACCTTCAGACTAAGGTGAATTTGTCTCTAGCAAGGCAATAAATATACCTCTAAGGAACTCTTCTCATGCATTCTAAAGATTCTATCCAGTATGTTACCGAGTCCTCTATTATGGTTGGAGTCCCATGGGAGTTCTAGAGATTGTTAACAGAATCCTTTCTTATGGTTCTTTCCCCATTTAAGATATTTTCTCCTTACATGTACATATCAGTTCTCAGCCAAAGACTCAAGAGAACCGTCTGTGTATATCCAGAGTTTTCTCTGACAGTTCTCTGCAAATCCTAGCTCTTTCCTCTCTTCTTCAATTTCAATAGATGTCTTACCATGGAAACCAGTTGACTGTGTCTTTGTTTCCGTGTGTTCACTGTAACCTGGAAACTGCCTCCCAGACAGTAAATTGGTGAACATGTGTGATTCACCTTGTCTAGTTTCCTTCCCTCTGACAGCAGAGTCCTTTCTTTTGTCAATATCTGCAATTCTGTACAGTTTCCTAGTTCACTGTGGCTGGTGGATAAATACGGTCCCAGTTGTTTTATATTGGCTGAATTTGGAAGTCAGCTTGATTGATGGTTAAATGTCAAGCAAGCTCAGATTGCTAGAAAAAAAATCCTATTGTTTGTATTATCCACTTTATACATTGTATTCTATTTACTTATATTTATGACAGATTTTTACTTCTATAAACCCAAAGGATACTGAGATGTAACATTATTTCCCCCCTCTTTCTCATGTCTTTGTGTGTTTTTGACATCAGGGTACTGGTAGCCTCACAAAACAAGTTGGGTAATTTTCCAACAAAATAGAAAATTTTGTGAAAGAGTATATATAAAAAAGTTTTTTCTTCCTTGAATGTTTAATAGAATTCACCAATGAACTACCTGGGATTGACATATTCCTTATGGGTAAATTTTTTAAAACTGATTCAATTTCTTCAATAGGTTTTCTTTTATTTTTGTGCTGAATCGTGCTAAGTTTCTTTTACTTTCATGGGAAGTTTCAAGGAATTTATTCATTTCATCTAAGAGAATGAGTTTGTTGCCATAAAGTCGCTGAAATAGTTTCTTGATACCCTTTTGATTTTTGTATGAGCAGAGGTGAGAATGTTACTTTGTTCAATATTTAATTTTTCTTCCTCAGTTTTACTAGTGGTATACCAATTTTGTTAATTATTTCCCGTAACCAGGTTGACTATTTTCTCTGTTTCTCTGTTTCCTATGTCATTGGTATCTGCTCTTCATACATATTTTTTCTCCTTACTTTGTGCTTACTTAACTTTTCCATTTCCCTTGAAGTAGAATCAGAGGATATTGAGTTAAGACTTTTCTTTATAATAAAATATTTTAAAACTATGAATTTTCCTCTGAGTACTGCTTTATTGTTTCCCATGAATATTAATATAAATGTTAATTTAGTATCCATTTAATTAAATTTTGGGGGAGGTAATTTCTTCTTTGACCCATGGATTAGTTAGAAGAGTAATGTTAATAATCAAGGAATTGGGGTTTTCCCATATACCTTATTGTTAGTATATCTATTTTAATTCTGTTGCTGTCTATGAACATACTGGGTATAATTTTACTTGTTACAGTGTACTAAAACTGATCATATGGCCCATTTGTGAAAGCACTGTACACACTTAAAAATGTTTATTCTGCAGTTCTTAGGTTTAGTATTTTATACATAGCAGTTAGGTCAATGTGGTTAATAGTGATTTTCATATCTTCTGTGTCTTTACTGAATTACCTAATTTTTCTATAAATTGCTTAGAGGAGATTAAAATCTCTGTCATCATGGAATCCTGTATCACTTGCTGTCAGTTTGTTCCTTATATAGTTTGAGGATCTCTTATGCGCACACACATTGCTGGTTGTCGCGATGTCATTCTAATTGACTACATTATCATTATGATATTTATATTTGGTAATACTACCTTATTGTAGTCCATTTCGTCCAATACTTATAAATCCACTCCAGCTTCTTTATGCTTACTGTTTCCATAATATGTCTGTTTAAAAAATGTATTTACATTCAACCAATAGGGCTTTTGAAATTTAAAGTGAAATTTTTTACAGGTGTCATATAATTGGCTTTTGCTTTTTATAACCAGTGTGACCCTCTTAGTCTTCCAATTGGAACACTGGGTGTATAATGCAAAATTAATATTCAGTGATGTGGTTTATATAGATTGATTTAGGTGTGCCTTTGCATTGTTTGTTTTCTCTTTATCTTTTCTGTATAGTGTGCCATTAAACATAATTTTTCACCATTTATTATGCAGTTGCATTTATAAACATTAAAGCCTCGCAACAATATTAAAATTTTTGCTTTAACAGGTATATGTATTTAAATATTTAAGGGTAGAAATGACATTTTTTATGTTTATAGCATATAAAATATACATTAATATATATAGTGCTTTGTATTAATAAAATATATAGACATAGGTTAATAATATATTTAGCATAATACACTTATAATTTTATATTTTCTGTCTTCCTCCATTATAATTTTCAGTGATCTTCTATCCATTCTTGAGAATTTGATTTTCCATTGTCATTCTTCAACTACTTATAGCATTTCTTGTGGGGAAGATCTGGTGGGATATATTCCCCTGGGCAATCTTTACGTGAAAATGTGTCACCTTCATTTTAAAAAAGATCGTTTTGCAGGGCATGGAATTCCAGGTTGTTACTGTTCTTTAGCAACGTAAGAAGAGTGCTTTTGTTGTCTTCTGGCATCCAGGATTTTGGGGAGAAACCTTAGTAATGTGATCATTGCCAGCCTACGTTTTTCTTCTGGATGTTTCCAGGGTTTTATCTTTTATCTTTCATCTTCAGCAGTTTGTCTTTTGTGCGCCTTGTAACCGATTGGTTTGTATTTACCTTATTTGGGGTTCGCTGAGATGTTGAAGCTATAAATATGTGCCACTGAATCTGGAAGTTTCAAGCCATAACTGTTGAATTTTTCTTCTGTTTTACTCTCTATCTCTGCTTCTCTAATTGTTCTTCAATGGAAATTTTTATTCTCATCACAAGTTTCTGAGGTTCTTGTATTTAGAAAAAATACAGTGTGTATTATTTAGAATACATAGTTATATTTATCCATCTTCAAGTCTGCTGACTTTTTCATTGTCGTTTCCGGTTACTCTTAGACCTATTCAGTAATGTTTTTTAAAACATTCAGATAGAATCTGTTTTTAGTTTTAAATGTATATTTGTGTGTATATAGACACATGTCCTATTCTATCTCTTTGTTGAGAATTTCTACCTTTTTATTCATTATGAATTACTTCCTTTTGCCCCACTGAACATTATAATAGCTATTTTAAAATCTTTCCCTGATAATTCCAGTATCCAGAACATCAGAGTTGCTTATCTTTTCCTCCTCAGAATATATTGAAAATATTTTCCTGGATTCATATGTGTTAAGTAGGTGTAGGTTGAATTCTGGACAGTGTGATTTCTGTGTAGTAAAGAGATTGATTCTGATATTCTTTGTAAGAAAAATTTGTAAGACTCACAGAATAAGAGACAATAAAACAGGCTATACTCAAATTGCAAACTGTCATGCATGCTGCAGGTAGCTAGCTGCTCAGACCTCAGTCCTCAGACCACATGGAGGTTCAAGGAGACACTCGAGAATTAAATAGATTTAATGCTCAGAACACTTTGATTTTCACTTGATGTCTCTCTCCTTGCTGCAGCCTTGGAGGCCCCAGGCTCCTCCTACTGTTGCTTTTAGCAAAAAATAGGACAGAATTTGCAACATAATCTTTGCCATCTCTGCTGCCTGCATGACTGTGCCTGTGGTCAGAGACACAGCTACAAAAGTGAGAAACTCAATCCTTGCTGATTGCCTCTTTCAAGTTCTAATTTCCCTAAAATATCTAAATATTTGCCAACTGTTGTACAGTGTGCACAGCACTCAGAGTGTTTTGTTGTTGTTGTTGTTTTTGTGTTGCGGAGGGAAGGCTGTATTTTGTCCAGAGTTTACATTTGCTGTCTGGAGACAAGTCATTTTCTTACGAACTTTGTCATCCTTATCAGAAGCAAAATTCTGTGGCACCTGGTTTTAAGATGAAATTCTGCAGGAAAGGTTTGTTGCTGCTAGGGGCCTGATAGTGTATCACTTAGTATCACGTTAAATTATACTTTGACCTTTTTTGTTAGGGGTATGTAATATCAGTGCGGGCTCACAGGTAGGAATTATTAGGGGTTTTACTTTTTCTTCTTTATCCAAAGGTGAATTTGAGATATGCACAATCCCTAATGTCTGTTGTGTGAAGCAGGGAAAACAAACAAACCTGGTTCTTCTGTTTTTCTATGTCTACTGAGAATATCCCCCTTCAGTGTCTTTGCGTCTTCATTTCCCATCCTGCTGATAGCTCAGATTTCTCCTGTTCCTAGCTAATGCATGTCATTGAAATCCAGACTTTCAGTGACCAGCAGGTACCAGACACACACAGGGAAACCCTGGCTCCAGTGCTTTCTTGTCTTTGTAGGTTTGTGAGCTTTTGTTAGTGTCCTCCGAGGAGATCCCTTATTTTGCCTCCAGGTCAGATAGGCATACAAAGATATTTTGAAAAACAGATTTTAGCTATTGAGTCCAGGTTGTAGCAGGAGATGTTTGCTGGAGTACTAGTGATCTGTTGGGTTGAATGTGGCAATCTCGGTTATCCGACCTGTTCCCCGTTCTAGTGCCACATGTTTGTCATCGAGATGCATGTCAGAAGTGCATTATTGTTTGAGTTCTGTTAGGAAGACTGTGCACAGGGGTTTCAGGAGTGACTTGAGAGCAACTATCAGAATGTAACACATTGATGGTATTTAGGGTTTTGGGTAAAATGCCTGATATATTTAATAATTGTCGGACACTTTTCAAAGCAACCTTTGTAATTTTTTTTTTAATCATTACTCTGTAAGTAACTTACCCCTGTTTTATGGATGACAGAGTAGAGGCATGGACAAGTAAAGTAATTCTTCCGACATCACCGGGGCTTGGATAGCTGTTCTGCTAATGCATGTAGGAGAGGGTTTTCTGTTGGGTTTATGGGCATGTTAGTTACCTGAGTAACCCTGGGAAGAGTGACTTACCTGCACCAGTGAAGACTCGCCTCCTGCATACCTGTTGCTGGGAGCATGGGAGTGGGGTGCATGTTGGCACATACAGTTTTCTATATTCTAAAACACTTCAAGATTGATCAAGGAAGCAAATCTACTCAAGGTTTCACAGGCTGTCACAAATTGTAATTTCCAAAGATGGCCACAAAAATATGTCCCATTCCATTTGCTTTTTGACAATATGTTCTTGCCATTACTCCATCAAAGATGATGTTCATTTCCAGTCTGAAAATTCTGTGACGTTGAATGCCACATGATGGAACAAGCCTTTGGAGAGTGCTGGTCCCAGCGGCTGCATCTCCCTCATCCATCGTGTTTTCCCAGCTGAGGTTTCTGACATTGTAGAACAGAGGCAAACACGGTTGCGGTGCCCTCTCTGAATTTCCAAACCACAGAATCCATGTGCGTAATGAAATGGTTGCTGTTCTTACACTACTATGGTTGGGATTTTTGTTATGCAGCAGTAGTGACTGGAACATACTCCCCGAAGAATTAAGCACTGTTGTTTGTAATAAATTCCCAGAGCCTAGATGCATCCTCCATACTTGTTTGTGTGTTACATAGTGGTCTAGGGTAACCTTTACAACCAAGTCTGTGTTAACTTTGTTGTAATAGTGCTTTTCACAAATGTAGTATGTTTGAAGATTAGGAGAAATTGCTGTTATCAAATTCCATGAGACTAACATCCTCAAATCACATGGCAAAGATACAGATTTTGGTCTTTTATTGTATATATTATATCTGTAATTGTATCTGTTAGGCTGTCAGATCAAACCTATAAAATATATGTATAAATATATGTGTGTGTGTGTGTGTGTGTATATATATATATATATTGTTATATCTGTTAAGCTGCCAGATCAAAACCTATAAATAGCAACTCACAAACAGCAAACTATATGAATTTGAGTACATAGGTTTTTATAACATCAATTTTAACTATTAAGAAGTTTTCTTATTTTTTATTTGCTGTGATCAAGGTAGAGATGGATAATGGCCTTTTAAATAA
Organism: Cacajao melanocephalus; assembly: GCA_963573385.1. NCBI lineage: Eukaryota > Metazoa > Chordata > Mammalia > Primates > Pitheciidae > Cacajao > Cacajao melanocephalus. The sequence goes on along the minus strand of CAUYLG010071571.1, from coordinate 59,585 downwards.
CTGAAGAAATATCACTGTATATTACATATTTATACATGAATATTTTATTTAAATTATATTTAAACATCTACTCTAGAAAATATTTCAGTGACTTGGAGCTTTTCCAAAGTCTAGACTCCTACAAGTACTTGAAGGTTCAGAGGAATGATGCTGAGCTGTTAGATTCAGTGAATACATTCAGATTTCAGTATAAAACAGGGAATAGTCTAAATTACTGTCCTATTTTCTAATTACTCTGCAACATTCTTTTTGCTGGTTTTCATAGAGATTACAGGCTAAAAAAACATAATTATGGCTTTGTTATATCCAAGACACAACTCAAGAATATTTTCAAGTTCATAGAAAACTTGACTAAACCTAGAACGTGTCCATGAAATTTGAAATCTGGATTTTAAAAAATCTCAGGTAATACATAAATGTAGTCGTTCATTTTCAGAGACATGCCCATTTGCAAATAGGCAAAAGAAGTCTGCTGAAGTAGGAGAAACTCTGACCACGTGAGTAGTGAGTAGTTGCCTGCCACAGCACCACCATCCAAGAGCTGATCACGCTTGTGTTCAGGTTACTAGGTCTGTCACTGTCCCATGCTTTCCATGCTCTATAAGGAAATTTATAGTAGTAATTTATGCTTGGATCTAGAATGTTCCAGAGATTTAGAAAACCGCGTAAGTCTCAGATGAAAGTTTTTCAGTCAACCACAAGACGTGGTTACTTTAAGACAACAAAATCTAGCACGGAGGAAAATGTATGGCTTTGTCATACCTAGGACTCAGCTGATCTTGTTTAGTCTTCATTGATCACCCCACCAAATTTTTCTTAAACCTAAAAGAGAAAGTTATTCCAAACCAATCTCCATGAATAAAAATCTACTCAAAGTCACCTCTATGCATATAATAAAAGGGGAGGTATTAAATATAAAAATCATAAAGCTTAATTAAATTTTTGAGACTTTCCCCAAGAATTTAGACAAAGAATGCTGCCAGCCTGCCTTAGTGATTCTACAATGATCACCATGGGGGAAGCCTTATAAGAAGCATAGGTAAACTCTGGCCACACTAGTCTGCCTACTTCAAAGCAGGCCATAATGCATGGAAAAGTAATTAAGAAGCCCAGAATGCTCTTGAACATTTAAAGCATAATATCTAAGCCAAATATGCCAGGGAGTGTTAGGCAAGGAGAACTTCTTTGCTTTAATTAGAAGGTAGGGTCTGGTGCTAATACAAATGAAAGCCATCAATATCTAACCAGTGGATTTGAACCAAAAGGGACTTCCTATCTCAAGGCACATTTACCTTAATTGCAACCCTCAAAGCCTTTTCCCATCAAAATTCTATGGGCTTCCATCAGAAATGAGGTCAGCATATCCATGAGGTTTATTAAAATTGTTTCTTTTTACAGACTTTCAGCCATTTCAATATAGGAAAAGTCTTTCAGCATTATATGTATTTTGTTTCTCTTCACTTAAACTTCAATCACATTTTCTAATACCTGTATGGATCCCAATGAATAAATTAAAACACCATGTAATTTATACTAATGAAACTGATAAAGTAATGGTGCATTCATTGAACAGAACCAGTTAATTCAAATCCAGAAACCTATAGTGTAGTGTGCCGTGGAAGAAGTTATATTATCAGCCAGCATGATTAGAAGCTTAATGAGACCTGGAGAGGTTATGATCAGGCTCAACTAGCAAACCGACTTTTAAAGTTGTTTTTTTTTTTTAATTTTTATTTAAATGTGATTGCCAAAATTCTTAGTAGGTCAGAAGTAGAGTCACAGACAGAAGAGGAAGGTCTGATTGTTGTCTATAGCCCTTCCCTTACAATGTGTTTGGGGTAATTGAGACCAGATAAGAATAAACTTTTCCCGGTCACTGCCATTGTCCCAACAGGGGTCAAGTTTAGTAAGTCCTTGTCCTGTGACCTAAATAAACTGCCACATGGAAACCACATGAAATTGGTATTGGTATCATGTGCCGTTTAAAGTGAAACTAAAAGTGGGTTGAGTCCTCCGTCTTTCAGTGTCCATTAAGTCCAAAGCAGGCCCTGAGTTCTCTGATTTCCCACAGATTTCTATTCTCATGCAGGCTTCATGTTCTGAGTCTCAGCCTCCAAACTTTGAGCCTGACTCAGGTCCTTCCTCTGGCGTGTGTTCTTATCCCTCCTCCTCACACTGTCTTTGGTGTGGAAACACTTTCTTTGCCTTTCTCACTTAATAGCACTCTACCTGCAGTGATTTTATCCTGTTAGACCTTTCCAGAGGATTCATGGTGATGGAGGATAGAGGCAGTATCACATCACATCACATTGCATGACAATGGACAATAAAATACAAGGCACTAGATAACCCCATTCTGAAAAACACTACCTTTCCATACTTGCTAGACAAGCTGTCTAGGACAACACCTTCTATTTGGATGATCTCATGGCTTTCCTGAACCTTTGGACCTAGCCACAACCCAGCTTCTACTGAATTCATGTGGGCAAATGTGACCCCATCTCTTGAGGTCAGTGGCAAGGTTCCCTGGCTTCTCTTCCCACTTCCTGTCTCTGAGAACCTACATGCCACAGGACAGGAGATCAGGCTTCCTCAGCAGACACTCAGTGACTCAGGTGATACAATGTAAAAGTGCATGTGGGGAGTTCAATTTCCACATGGTGAAACTGGATCAACGGGATAAAGGAGAAAGGAGAGGCCAGCGGATAAATTCCCTTTCTTTTCCTCTTTCCCCTGGATTATCCGGAGGCGTGGTGTTTCTGTCAAGTTCATCTGAAAATATCTGACAAGCCTAAGTGACCGATGGTGTTTCTTGAATAGCACTGGGCAGCTTCGTCAGGCACCAAGAAGCACTCTCCCTCATTCACTCCCATAGACTGTACCTGCGGTTAAAGTATGAACTTTTACACTTTGCCTCAGGATCCCTTTCCTGGGGAAATTTGCCTAAGCGGTTCTAGATGGCGGGCCCTAAACAAGGGACTGTGCAGTTGGATTTCCCGCCTTCTGAAAGCAGTGCTGGTGGTAAGTGGTGTGGGAGAACTCTGTGCTGTGGCAATGTGGCTCACCTTTCACCTGAGGTTAATTGGGATGACAGGAAGTGGAAGAATAAGTATCTGCCGCACTTAATGAGGTTTGCAAGCAGCAATAATTGTACGATTTGTGAAGTGGAGTTGCTTACTTAAATGATATTAAAGCCATTATAAAGAGAAAAGGTAACAAGATCATCCCATTTAATTATGAACTTGAGACATGTCCTGAAGGCCGGAAAAGTCTCATCTCACCTTTGCAGAAGTCCATGACCCCTTAAAGCCACAGGATGCACTGCACTGAAAATCAGACCTGAGATCTGATACAAGACTGAAGGATGTGAAAGGAAACTAACCACACAGATGTGAAAGGTCCTTAGGTCCAAGTCTAGTCTTTCAGAAAGATCCCTGCATTATGAGATAATGTCATTTGAGGGATGAGCCTGAGAGGTTTGAACCCTAAATGGCTTTTGTTGATTGAAGCAGATCCTTTAAGTTCCCAGAAGGAAACAACCTCACCTTTCCTGTAGAATGTGTGATGACATCACTTAAGGAAGTGACATCACATGATGATGTTTCTCTTCCTGAAGACTTGGTCCCACCACCACCACCACTGATATCAGGCAAGGACATTCAATCACTTCCCCCAGAAAGACATAGGCTTTCAAAGGTTCTGTGAGACCTGGCTAACATGTAGACAGGCATTGTGGGAACAAGGATGGGACTGAAACGTGACAGTTTTGATCTAGAGGAGGAGGACACAGGATTGAATATGGGAGAGGAGAGAGGGCCATGCCCTTTTGACTCAGGATTTAATATTTTGTCAGAGACACCCGGGCAGTTATAAAGCATTCAGTGGCACGACTTCCTCTAGCCTGGACTTCATTATGCCCTACAGAAAGAGGCAGGTGTCAGAACTTCTCTGGTATTCTACTGAGGAGGATGTCAGGAAGCTCAGGGAGATTGGAATGTGAGAGGTTTATTATGTACAACTGAGATCCCCTTGCTGACAATGCTCCCCAGCAGACCCTGGAGGGCTGCCTTCTCCCTAAGATTAGAAAGCATGTACTGTTGAAGGGTCAAGAGCACCCCAAGAGAAAGCCTGGTCACGCATGTCCTCTGTAGCTCAGGACTGGTGGTGCACGGGGATCAGAGAAGCCAAGTTGAAATGGCGATTTTCCATCTTACGGTGGATGCACTGATTCTGTGATGAGAGATAACACCATTTAACTGGGTTTCCTAATAGCAGTGGCAATGGTGGGGTTATTGAATGAGAGACCAGGAGCAGCACTTATCCATCAGAGGCAAGGTCCTACCATGGCGGGATACAGGCTGGAATGACAATCAGATGCCTCCATCCACAGAGACCTGGGGCAATGACTGAGAGAAAATGATGTTTTTAGTCACTAGATAAACTGCTGACTAAAGTGTTGTTCTACTTGTATATTCAGAAAAAAATTAAGAGCTGTCAAGCAGAAATTGAAGTCTGCTGCTGCATTGGAAAAGTGTCATCTCTAACCCAGTTTACCTATGTCAACCTGGCCATTGAGCTCTGTGAAGGAGAGGCCAGGTCTCCTTGAGGAAAACCCCTGCAATGTTTCCCCAAGACTCTCTCTTCCTCCTATACTTCCAGAAAGGCAATTACAGACACCTTCCAGGGAATCTCTACACTAAGGGTGGGAGATAATCAGATTTGGAGGATTACTAGACACGTGTCTGAGCTGCCACTGAAGTCAGGATATCTGAATGCCATAATCATCCTACAGATAGAATGGTGGCACATAGAAGCAAGGTGAAGAATGAAGATTTTTCTTCTTACAGTGAGGATTTTTCTTACAGTGGATCCAGTGATTATGTGCACTTGCCTGGGGTTATGTATCTGTCCAAAATGCAAATTTGGAAGAGAGATAATTAGAGACTGAAATAACTCTTACTTTGGTTCCCTGACCAATGGAGGAAAAGGCCCCAAGGCAGAAGGTATAAAAGTGTAAGTCCGTCACGTCCCAAGAAAAAAAATCAGAGGCACTACCATATTCCCAGAGGAACAGAAGAAACAAGAGCCACCATTGTAAATTTGAAGAACTGAAGTGTTTGCTCCTCTCCATCTTCATTCAATGGATTTTCATTCAATTTTGCCTCTGCAGAAATAACATGTATCATGGAAGATGATGGTAGAGTACCCTAAACTGAAGAATGCTCTGACACAAATCTCAGCGGGTGTGCTGACAACCAGATGGGATATTTTCACTGGAGCAGATAAACAGCCTCCAGGCTTGGTGTGTAGTGATTAAACTAGAGAATGTTTCCTTCTCAATGCCATGCAATAGGGATAATAAAAAGCCGTTTGTCTTTACATGTCAAGGAGAGTAGTACACTCCATAATCAATTCCACAGAAAACCTGGCCACCTCGACATTCTGTAGAACATCTTGCTGGTCTGTGGTGTTGGTGACATCATCCTAATTGGATCTTGTGAACAGCAAGTGGTGAATTCTGTCTCAGACAGCTTGGGATGTGAGAGTAAAATACTATAGGCTAGGAGGCTTAAACAGTAGAAATTTATTTTCTCATCATTCTGGAGAATAGAAGTCCAGGATCAAGGAGTCAACAAATTTGGTTCCTGGTGAGGGCTCTGTCTTAGTTCATTTGGTCTGCTGTAACAAAAGTACCGTAGACTGGGTGGCTTACAAACAACAGAAATTGGCTTTTCACAGTTTTGTGGGCTTGAGAATTCCAAGATTAAGATGCTGCCATGTTGAGTGTTTGCCGAGGGCCTGCTTCTTGGCTCACAGATGGCTGTCTTTTTGCTCATACAGAAGAAAGGACCAGGAAGCTTTGGGGGTGTCTTTTATAAGGGCGTAAAATTCATTCATGAGGGATCCACCATGACAATCTAATAACACCCCAAAGCCTCACTGTCTCACACTACCACAATGGGGATTTGGTTTCAGCATATGAATTTGGTGGGGGACCTGAACATTCAGTTCATTGCAGGGTTCTTTCCTGGTTTGTATACAGTTGCCTTCTCACTATGTCCTCACATGGCAGAGAGATGGGGGTGGGGACAGAGAGGGAGGGAGAGAGGGAGGAGGGGAGAGAGAAAGTGAAGGGGGAGAGAGAGAACACGAGAGAACACTGAACACTCTGGTGTCTTTTCTAATAAGGGAACTTATAAAAAGCTTAGGGATAATTTTGAAAGGCAGTGAAAAAGGGAAATATTTCCAGTGGGAAGAGCAGTACGTCTGGGGAAGGTAAGTACATGGATTTTTGGGAGTGGGGTTACAGTGCATGGATTTTTGATGCCATTATCCTCAGCCAGCTCTGGGCTTGTACATTGAGCTTGTGAATAGAGTACACTGAATGACAGGGACAGAGACAGCGTGTGGGCCCATAAGCATGGATTTCTCTCCACAAATTCAGTGATTACACAGCCCATCGTTTTGGTAGCAGAATTCAATGCTTAGCCTGGGCAGCTCTTCATTTCTCAGAGACCTTTCAGCCTCTTCGTGGTGGATCAGTTACATAGCACACTGCCTCTTGGCTGGAGCAGCAGTTTGTGTTTCCCAGAATTGTTCTGTATTTTAGATGTTGAATTGCCCTCACTGACAGCATTCTGCCCTAAAGTACCACCACCCCAAAGGTTGTAGAAAGCTTTCTCCATCAATGGCATATGTAATGTGTCATTGCCCAAGAACAACAGTCTCATTTGAAGGCAAAGCAGACATCACGTTGGGTTTCTGGGCATGGAATCCGTCAGTCCTACTGTGTGTCTCACTACAGAGGAGCCGTTGATCAGACAGAACACTCAGCTCATGGTTGTCTTCAGGGCAGTGCCTTGCAGGAGTGAAGCCTTGTCCTCTGAGATAAGTCCTCAGTGAGGGCATGGAACCCATTGCTGAATATGGTGTGTGTCCCATTGGTTAGAATACACAGCTCTAGGGAGTAGCCCCTCTATTACAGCTCCCAGTGACCCACTTCTGGAATTCCTGCTTCCAGTTGCTCTTCCCAGTTAAACGTAGGCTTTTGTAGGCTAGGGGGAAAGGTTCTTAATGCAGAAATACACGCTCCAGAAGAAATAGCAGGCCATGACAAACAGGTGACCAGCTTGAGCTTCTGTTCTATTGGAAGTACAGGCAAAATAAGTAATAAAAAGGAGTTGCATTTCTGGCTGGAAACTTTGCCTTCTTCCACCATCTCCTTGATGAAACACCATCGTACAGGATGTTGATCTGTCTTGCCCTGGGGCTGCCGAGCTTCTTAGATATTAGCACGTACAGGAGATTTAACTTCGACTGAGACACATATTGACTGATAAAGGATTTTTGGAGATGGGAGCAATCTGGCAGATAAAATTTCTTCCCATCTTTCCCTTCAAGGGACTGTTTAGCAGCATGCTGTTTCTCTAAGGCATGTCCCAGGTGAATTGTGCGGCTCAACACCTATGAGCATCTTTTTCTCTCTTGAGAAACAGTTGATAGTTAAATTATGCAGCCCAGTATATCTGCCTCCCATTTTTTCCCACCTCACTACAATTCTCCCATATTTTGCTGCCCTAGGAGTGTACCTCCTAATAACATATTAGAATGTAGGTTGTGCCTCAAACTCTCTTCCAGGGATCCCATTGGCCAACTATCCTCCTAAAAATCTCCTGTCTCTACATATGTGCTGCTGCCACTCTGCTTCCCAACTCCCTCTTTAGGTTCTTCTCTTCTTAAACCGTAAAAAATCTCATTTGTGTTTGTTCCTTTTTTACTAACAGTTTAGCTTTCTCTCACTCTCAGTGGAATCCTATTAAGAATATGCCCCAAAGACCTCATCCTGTTTGTCCTACCTACCAATTAATAAGTGTTTGAAGAAAACTCCAGAATCTCACTGAGTTGAATTCTCTGGAAAGTTTTTTAAATTTTTCCTGTTAACTAAATGTGTAAATATTTGAGGGGTATCCAAAGGTCCTTCCCTTAACACAGTCCTTTATTTCTGTCTGCTTTGGTGCATAAGTTCTTATTGTCAGACTGATTGCCTCTGGGTTCAGACTTTGACTTTATCAAGCATATGGGTATGGAGAACACATTTTCTTGGTCTGAATAGGATCATGGCCTGAGATGACTCTTCACAGAATTTCTTTCTCTATTCTCCAAGATGTCAGCTCTTGCCATAGGGAAGCATAGAATTATTTAGACTAGATCTTGATAACAAGTTACTTGATAACAAGTTAGTTACTTTAACAAGTCCTTTAAAGCCTGAGAGCCCCTGGATTCAAGTCTGGATAAATTTTGGCCTAATTGCCATGACTGATGGTCCTCTAAGATCAGTCAATCCAAATCGTGAAGATTCTTTGTATGTTGCAGATTCTTTGACATTTCTAGCCCTGCTGCCTCTCTGAAGTACTGATTTATCAATTTTAAACAAGTGTGTACTATACAGTGGTGGCTGTGCTGGACAGTGGGGATGGCGGGTTCAAGAAGCTGGCACAGTTCCCACCCTTGGTAAGCTTAGTGCGATGGGAAAGGTGGACAGAGACATATTATGAGTGATTACATAATTGCTAGGACACAAAATGGTATCTGTGAAGCAGCATATAATACAGCCATATGGAATAGTCCTTGGAGCTAGTACAGAATAGGTAATGAGGCTGCTCAGAAACTGCGGCCTGCTCAGGATAATAATATCCTCTATTTGTGCCTGTCCACATTGATGATATTAGAATAAAAGTTTACATTTCGAGGAGGCAGCCAATTGGCTGGTGTTTGTATGTTACATGTCAGAAATGATTCAGCAATCATATAAAATTTGACATGTTCCATCTTAATATATGTATATATTATATGTGTGTAATATGTATATATATAATGTGTATATCTACACAATATATACATAATAAAATATATAATACAGTTATATAACATGTATATATACTATGTTCATATATACTCCATATATAATATATAGTATATACTGCATATATACACACATGATATATAGATATATAGATATTGGGTGTGTGAATATATATACACATTCCTTCTCCAGCTTCCACCTCTTGTCCAGCTGCTGCCTCATTTTTGAGTGTCTCTCTATAGGAACTTGTCTTGTGTGTCTTTACAGGACCCTACAAAATCCAATCCTTTTCTTCCTGCTGTCCTTGGCACCAATGCCAGGCATCCACTCACCTCTCTTCTCCACTTAAATGGCTCTTGACAAGGTCACCAGTAACATCTCTAGTGCTAAATTTAATGGTCTGCTACTATTCAGCAACATTTGAAAAAGTCAAATGCTCCTTGTTTAAAACATTTTCTGCAATTGCGCACAGAGTAATCCTGTGATAGTGAATTAAACCACATAAATGGGCTCAAAATCTTTGACCAACTTCTCATTTCACTCTGAGTAGAAAGAAGAGGTCCTGTGGTGGCCTGTGAAGCCCTTGATGAAATGGCCCTTCTTCTCCACACACTTTATTGCACAGGTATCTCCCCCTGGCTCATTTGGTTCCAAACACACTGGGCTCTTTGCCGCCGCTTGAACACAGTAAGCAGACTCCCATCTCTGCTCACTGACTTGTCAGCCCAGATTGACTCATTTCTCCCCAGATGCTTACAGGACTTCCTCTGTCCCATTCTCTAGGTCTCTGTTCAAATGTGACATTTTTTAGCAAGACCTTCCTGGATGATCCCGTCAAGAACAGCAGCACTTTCTCGTTCCTGCACTGCCCACCATTCTCCATGGCTCCTTTTCTAGCCACTATCTTTTCCAGCCACTGACACTACACATGGCACACTGTGGTTTGGTTTTTGTCCTCCTTTGCTCAGAAGAACAGAAGCTCCTATGGGCAGGGTACTTGGAATTCTTCACTCTTTGCTGCCTTCTCCTTAGCTTAGAACAGTACCCAATGCATCGGAGGAGCCCAATTAACATTTACGGAACAAATGCAAGGATAATTTCCAGGGTGCTTTTTCTGGTTTTTCTCTACCTTGCTTTGAATTTCCTGTATTTTTTTTTTAAATTGTACTTTAGATTCTGGGGTACCTGTGCAAATCATGCAGGATTGTTGCATAGGTACATACACGACGAGGTGGTTTGCTGCCTCTATCCCCCATCACCTATATCTGGCATTTTTCCCCATGTTATCCCTCCCCACCTTCCCTACCCCCCACTGTTTCTCCCCTAAACCCCCTCAACAGACCGCAGTGTGTGATGCTCCCCTCCGTGTGTCCATGTGCTCTCATTGTTCAACACCCACCTATTAGTGAGAACATGCGGTATTTGATTTTCTGTTCTTGTGTTAAGGTTGGTATCCTCGAACAGTTGACCATGTTTCTTCCCTCTTTTCATTTCCATGGCCTCCAGGCAGGTGTGGGACTTCTGCTGCACCCAGGAATCCCGTGGAGACAGGGAAGGAGGCTAATTACCTTCCTGGTGCATGGGGGATGATTGTTGTGCTCTGCTAGCCAAAAAGGAAAGGAGAAGGCTGCACAAAACCCTGGAGCAAATTAACATGCTGCTCAGCACAGTTTGTTTCTTCAGAGATCTTACTTTGAGAGGTAAGAGGACCAGTTTATTAAATACACCTCCTCTGCCCATCAGCAGCATCGACTCAATCCAGGTATGCAGGCACCTCTGCTGGGTGGAGACAGCAGGTGAGGAGGGTGCTAGAGAATCACAGACAAATCTTCTGCCCTTGAGGACTTGAAAGTCTAAGCTGTCGTTTGACTGGGTTAGCAGCGTGGGGAGGGGAGGTGACAAAAGTAGGAAGTAAAGAGAAAAAGTATGATGCAAGGGAACAACATCCTTACAATTTTACTTTTCTTCAAATGTGCCGAGGGCTTTTGTGTGTATGTGCTGGAACACATGGTCGTTGCTTGGCTTAGCAACAGCATGCTCGCCTCTGAAGACCAGTGCGGTGGTGTCAGGTCAAGAAGCACATCCTGACGCAGCCGATGATTCACTATTCCCTCTGTGCACTCTCAAACACTCTGTGGTTGTCTTTCTGATGCCATTTTTCACAGTGTATTTTAACGTATATCATCCTCCTACACACACACACACACACACACACATACACACACACACACAACTGTAAACTCTTTTAAGGCACAGATCATATCTTCTTTTTCTTTGAACTCCACTGCTGTCATTCTTCTAATGCTTGCTCCTCCACCCAGAGATCGGGATCTGTGTGGCACCCAGGCATCAGTAGATTAATAAACCCTGTGTGATTTTAATGTTCTGCCAAGATTGAGAAGAACTGCCTGGTAGTGCTCCATGATGGCCCGATTTCAATACTCTGCTACGTCATGTAGCAGGAGACCCTAGTTGGAGCTGCATTGTCAGAATCCAGCTATGGCTCAGCCTAAACTCTAGGAGCGTTGGCTTTGTTCGTTAATCCCTGGCCTCAGGGATCCAAGGTTTTCTCGTACTCAGCATGCGTCAAAGTCCAGACTCACCCTGTCCTCTGGCTCTACCTTGCTTAGCAGGTACTTTCGTTTCCAGGGTGAGGTGATGGATATTGTTTCTCTGGACAAGACTTCTGTGTCCCAGGGGGGAGGAAGAATCAAGGGTCAAATGATTTCTCATGAGGATTGACTTTTTATTTGGGAAGGAAAGCTATTTTTATCAGATTTCTCACTAGACTGTGTGGTACCTGAGAGGTGCCTATTGAGCTTCCTATCTCTTATGACAGAGGAAGGAAGGAGAAAGGGGCTATGAATGGCTCTTGGGTGGCCGGCCACGTCTGCAGGTGTAGCCAGCTTTGTCACCATTGTCACTCTTTGGGACCATTATTAAGTAATAAGGGTGAATCAAACACAGACACTGATACTGTGATGGCCGCCGTGGTAATCCTGATGGCTGCTAAGTGACTAAAGGGTAGGAACATCTACAGGGTGAATCTGCTGGACAAAAGGATAATCCACATCCCTCCAGGATAGAGTGGGCCAGCGTGAGATTTCATTACACTACTTAGAACTGCAAATAATTAAAAACTTACAGATTGTTTTACTGGAACTTTCCATTTAATATTTTCTGACCACAGTTGACAGTGGGTAACTGAAACTGTACAAAGCAAAGCTGTGGATAAAAGGGAGTTACCACATAAAATCAGAGAACTCTAGGGGAGTCCAAAGGACATGCCCTTATCTCTTTTATTTAACTTTTATTTTCGGTTCAGGGGGACATGTGGAGGTTTGTTACATAGGTAATCACATGTCATGGGGGTTTGTTCTACAGATTATTTCATCACTCAGGTATGAAGCTCAATACTCACTAGTTACCTTTTCTGCTCCTCTCCCTCCTCCCACCCTCCACCCTCAAGTAGACCCCAGTGTATGTTGTTTACTTCTTTGTGTTCATAAGTTCTTATCATTTAGTTCCCACTTGTGAGAATGTGTGGTATTTGGTGTTCTGTTCCTCTGTTAGTTTGCTAACGATGATACCCTCCAGCTCTGTCTATGTTCCTGCAAAATACATGATCTCATTCTTGTTTATGGCTGCATAGTATTCCATCGTGTATATGTACCACATTTTCTTTATTCAGTGTGTCATTGATGGGCGTGAAGGTGGATTCTCTGTCTTTGCTATTGTGAATAGTGCTGCAGTGAACATTCTTGTGCATGTGTCTTTATGGTAGAATGATTTACATTTGTTTGGATACATACCCAGTAATGGGATTGCTTGATTGAATAGGATTTCTGCTTTCAGCTTTTTGAGAAATCACCATGCTGCTTTCCACAATGATTGAATTAATTTACCCTCCCACTTAGAGACACACTCTGCCCTGAGGCATCAGGGAATGCACCAGTTGCAGTGTTGGCACTAGCCTCCCAGTGATTTCTCTGCAGGGTACATGGGAGGGGGGTAGCTGGTGCAGCAGAGCAGGATCCCCTAATAATAGTGATGAGACTCCCAAATGGCCAAGGCCAATGGCAGAACTTAACTTTCAGAGGCAACCTGGGCACCGTTACTGCAGTGGGCAGTGAGGTGCCAGTGGCAATCAGGGTGTGAGCCATTGGGCCCAGTGACTGTGGTTGGAGAACGTGGGGCTTCCAGAGGAGAGATGGACACCCAGACAATGTGGGTGGTGCTTAGCACCTACAGTTTAAAGAGAGAAAGAGAGAAAGCCGGCAAGTAGAAGGCTGATGTCAGTCTCCCAAAGAAAAGTCATACATCCTCACCAGGTCCAAGATCTTAGTCACAAAAGCAGAGTCTGTGGATTGAAGGGAGGACCAGATTCTTCTGAGGAAGACCTCTGAAACACCGCTGCAAATGCATCTTTTAAATACTCCACAGCTCCTCCCCAAAAAGACCTAAGGCTGTTTTCCAGAGAAGCTGTGAGGTTTCTTCAGCTCTGCCTGTGGGAGTTGAGGCCAAGACACTGTTACTCCAGGTGCACGGTGGTTTGCAGTGACATCCGTGGTGGCCATGGAGAGGCACAGTTGTGGTGGTATACGCCCAGAGGCTGGAAGATGAGTGCCAGAAAGCTTCCAGTCTGTTCAGAGATGTCAGCCACAAAAGAATATCAGCTTGCTTTGGTTGAGATCTAACAATATGAAAATCCTACCGGCTTTGCAGGCAGAGAAGATGGATTCTCTTTGAACTACAGGCTGAATTCTTGATGGAGAACAGCTAAGAATGATACTGCGAGACAAAGCGTGATGTAAGAGGACCTGGGGAAACATAAAATTCCCCAAGGACTTCTTCTCAAGCATGATTCTGTAACTCGAAAGAGTGCCAGACCCTTGGCAACAGTGTGGGGAAAAAAGAATCAGAAATACAATATGAAGTCATTAATATCACTAATTTATGAGGCCTGAGAAAGCATGGGTGACAGCTGCATAGATGATTTAAAGACAGGAGTGATCATTTCCCTTCGCTGACAAGTGAACCTAAAACTGCAGTGGGTAGTCAGGCTGGAATGGCGGTGTGAAACTAAACCATTCTTGCTCTTTAGACTCTTAATAATTTCATTTCTTTGCTCAAATTGAGCCTGCATTTGGAAAAAAAAATGATTGTACTTTAGGCCGAATAAAGCTTATCCTTACTTTGTTTTTTCTTCTACAAACGCTGCCACAATAAAACAACTTCCTATTTAAATAGTGCTTTAAAGTGGTTTACGATGCTTTTGTAAAGATCTTCTAGCTCATCTTTTCCCCATGGCTTCTTATCAACAGACAGTGCTATTCACATTTTAGAAACAAGAGTGAAGTTTGAAGACAATAAACGAACTGCCCTAGATCGCACATCCACCAGGAAGGGGCTGTGATGGGAACTCCTCTCTGCTGTGACCTAAGGTGGGAATCTTCCCTCAGCGTCACTCTGAATCTTTTAACACAGTGGTTGGTGGAGAAGACCATTATTCAGACAGCACTGAGGGGCAAGGGCTAAGTGATGATGACGGCTGTCAGTTACATTGTTATATGCAACCGGAATCCTGGCAGAGTTTAGTTTGCTTTATCTTTTGAAGATGAAGAAAAACTGGCAATAGGGAGACAGAAGGGACATGGTAGAAAGGGTGCCATAGGGTGATCTTGAGTTATGTGGCAAACAGGTGTCGTTGAGACAATATGGCATATTTGCAGGGATGTGGTTTAAAATTGGAAGGGAGGTATTTGGGAAGGTGGGGATGCAGTAGAAATCTTTGAAAGCATTGAGAGCCCAGGAAATGTAGCTGTGGAGTTAAAAGAGGTTATTAAGCAGAGAGTGAGATGCCTTCTGAAGACAATTCAGGAAAATACTGGGTCTAAATAGCTGGAGACCAAAGATGCTTCCCCGACAAAGGGTAGGCTTTGCTCAGAGATGGGACAGTTTCCCAGATGAGGAAATTCGCTCTGTTGCCCAGGCCGGAGTGCAGTGGCATGATCTCGGCTCACTGCTACCTCTGCCTCCTGGGTTCAAGCGATTCTCCTGCCTCAGCCTCCCGAGTAGCTGGGACTACAGGCACACACCACCACACCTGGCTAATTTTTTTTATTTTTAGTAGAGACGGGGTTTCACCGTGTTGGCCAGGCTGGTTTCAAACTCCTGACCTCAAGTGATCTGCTTGCCTCCACCTCCCAAAGTGCTGGGATAACTGGTGTGAGCCACTGAGCCCAGCCATGGTAAGTAGTATCTTGTTAGGGAATATTCTTATTATACAATGGTCATAAATTGTAGTCAATACAGAGAATAAAAAGATAGTCTTAGGAGAGCATACACTAGGGAAACCAAATTTGAATAGGGGAGACAGAAAGATACCTTCAAGGATGTGACATTTAATGACAAACCTGATTATGTATAGGTAAACCTTGAATTCTCTGAAAACTATTTTGGGGGCAAACTTAAAGTCACCATGAATATGTAATTGAATATGTATTTTCTATTATAAATAATAATTATACTTCATATCGTTGTTGAGTTTTTGTGTTAAAATCATATATGTTATTAATCATGGCACAGTGGCTCACTCCTGTGGCTTACTTTGGGAGGCTGATGTGGGTAGATCACTCATTGTCCGTTGTTCGAGACCAGCCTGGCCAGCATAGTGAAACTCTGTCTCTACTAAAAATACCTGGATGTGGCGGCACATGCCTGTAGTCCCAGCTGCTCGGGAGGCTGAGGCAGGAGAATCACTCGAATCTGGGAGGGGGCGGTTGCAGTTAGACAAGATGGCATCACTGCACTCCAGCCTGGGCAACAAAGTGAAACTCCACTCAAAGAAAAAATTTTGTATGTTATCAATGTTAATATACATGTCTGTGTACATAGACATGATATACATATGAGTGTGTATATATATCTTTGACTATAAATATGATCATGAGAGCCAAATCATGTTATTATAAAAAACTAGAAGTAGTACTAATATATTTATTTATATTCATGAACACTAACTGAGACCAACTCTAAAAATTAAATATTAATCCCCAGATACTTGTGAATACCCATGACAGTTCAAGCAAAGAATGAGAGCCTTCTAAAACGTTCTAAGTTTACTTGGCTTCCACAAATTCAGACATCTTGAGATTGTTTCTCTCAGATCCTGATATCTTTAGAAAACTGTAAGTGTTTAGTTCCAAAATGGTTTACGGCAGACTAGACAATTCCAAGAGAGGTCAGTGCTGCTTCTTAACCTCAGCAAGTGTTTCCTCACACATAAATGTCCCTAACTTTTGTATCACCTTTCCCCCTCCCCTTCCCCAACCCTGGCCCCCTCTTCTTTCCTTTGTATTTCCTCTTTCTGGCCTTATTGCAGTGTGGGATTTGTGCCCTGGTGGACTGGAGTTCATTCTCAGCCTCTCCCCATCATTGACTTGGGCACTGCCCCTAGCTGATTATTTCAGCCTTGTTAGTTACCAAATTTCCTTTCTCTTCAAGCAGCAGCTGTACCTCTTCTTAGAGAAAAGGAAAAAAAAAGTCAGTCTCATGTCACCAGAGGACATCGTGAGGAATCTCCACTGGTAATTAATCAGCAGAAATACCTTTGAAATGGAAAGTTAGCATAGCAGTTTCATTAGCATGACGGAGCATTTCAAAGATTTTTGAGACATCTCTATCATAAGTACGTGGTCTTCCTTACATTCGGGCTACAGATTCTTGATGGTAGGAGCTGTGCATTACTGGACAGTTGTACAAGCTCGCCAGTGTGGATGCATCTGAACAGACGAATGAACAGATATGTGAATGAGCAAGATGTGAAGTTGATCATTCTTGTTTGTCATTGCAGCGGTGTATTTCCTTCCAAGTCCTGGAATTCTAATGTGGGTGATTTAATTCCGTATGTTTCCCCATCAATCAGGAGCATTTCTGTTTGACTAAGAGTGCATTGCTCTTCTTGGTGGGAAAACTAGTAAAACAGGCATCGGGGCAGTAAGTGAGTGGGGATGAAAGGGAGATTGCAGAGCAAAATAGAGTTTCACAAGGAGACATTTGGAGAAAGTATAGGCGGCCTGGAAAGCAAATCTTTATTTCAAACTATACCTGTGGATTCTTAACAGGAATACGTTGATTTAGGGAGTCATCAGTGTCCATCTTAAGAGATGTCCCAGTCAGGGTACGCTACGGTTGGAACGAGGCACAGAACACTGTTTCTTTTTATCGTTTGAACATGTTATCAATTATATATATTAATAAGGCTCTTAAAATATAGGGAAAGACCAATTTAAAAAGTGTGCCCATAAGCCTGGCAAGGTAAACAGAAAAATGTTAATGTTTGTTTTTACAAATTTACCATGCATAAAATGTGGCTTCATTCATTCTTGCAAACAATTTTTTGCTGTTTTTGAGAGCCACTGTGAGATGGGCACAGTGAGCATGGGTGATGACATCCTATTCCTGTTTGACTTTCTGAGTTGGGAGAAACAGACAAGGGAGGAAGAGGCAGAGTCTCTCGGACATTGTCAGGTGTTATAGGGAAAAAGAAAGAGGGGGAAGGTGGGAAGTGAGCTGTGGCTGTAGGATGGTGACAGAAGTCTGTGTACAGACCTGGAGGAGCTGAATGAGGGAACTGCGCTGATGCCAAGGGGAGAACATTACAGATGGAATCTGGAGAGAGACTACGCCTAGGCTCTAAGATAGGTACCAGCTTGCTGTGGAAGGACACTAGAACAAAGTGGGCAAGACCCTGTGCAAATGAAAGCATATTACAGTACCTAGAAGTGGACCAGTGACTCAGGTGCCTCCATCATCCTCTTACTGTGGTGGAATTCCAACTCTTGCCCTCAGGACACCTCATTCCTAACCACTAAACGTGTCTGCTTAACATGACCAAGTGGGGCCACCAACAGCCTTACATAAATTCATATAAAAACTTATTTTATTTGGAAAAAACACAGAATATAAGTTTTAACATTTTCTTTCTGCATTCAGTGGGTGTTATTGTGCATTATATTTTAGGACTCATTCCTCATACCCCTCACTCTCACAGTATGTTACGATGACTTATTAGTTACCATTTAATTACTTTACCATTTAAATACTTCTTAATTAGACTGAGCTTGGCATTATTTCCAAATTCCACTCTGAGTCTCAGACTCCATTGCTTTCCAACATCCCTCTCCCCACTGTATGTTAGAAACATCTAGATGCAATAATAATTTAAAATGCAATGATGATACAAGGACTTCTTTCCTAAAAATAAGCTATTCCGGTCCATTCCAAAAATAACCGAATAAATTAAAGGGCAGGGTGTGTGTGTGTGTGTGCGCGTGTATGAAAATGTGTGTATATATGTGTGTATGTGTATTTGTTTCTTATGTGCATATGTGTGCATGTGTATATGGATATATATTTGTGCATGTATGTGAGTGTGTATTTTCGTGGATACATGTGAATGAATGCATGTCTGAGTGACTGTACATGTGTGTCTGTCGGTTTGTCTGTGCCAGTTCATGAAGGCCTTCTGGACATGCAATTCTTGCATCAGCTGAAGGGATTTGAGCTGAGAAATGGTGTGACTTGGCATAGATTTTGCAGGCATTAATGTAACTCCTCTGTTGAGAATGGAGGGAGGGAAACAGGCAGGGAGTCCAGCTTGAGGCTACTGTAATGCCCAGGTAAGGGAAGATCTTGGCTTGGTTCAGTGTGGAAGTGATAGAGATAGAGCGGAGAAAGTGAGAATTGAATTAGAGTCCTGGGTGTCAGTCCCAATTCTGTAATATACCAGCTAGGAGACCCTGATCACCTCATTCAGCTTTTAGCTTTTACTGTCTATTTTGTCTCCTTCATAGAGGCATTGTGAGACTAAAACAAGGTAACAGTATATAGAAGCATTTCCCAAACTCTGAACATTTCTTTAATCAAGCATATTGCCTAGGGCAGGATTTCAGAAACATTGAATCAAATTAGTGGATCATGGAATCAGTTTATTGGGTCATATTCAGCATGTAACAAGAACAGAATAAAAGAGAACAGATGAGACATAATGTTTGGTAAACATTAGCATGGATGTTAAAGAATGAGATTTGGAGTCAGACAACCCTACATTCCGAGACCCACATCGGCCCCTAACCTGTTATTTGACACTCTGCACATGAACGTATCTCTCTGGTCCTTTATACTTACCTGGAAATTTGATAAGTTTAAAAAATTCCTACCGCATGAAATTTTATAATTAAATGAGTAACACTTAAAGTGCTTAGCAATATACTTGGCATATAGTAAGCCTTCAATAAAGTAATTATTAATGATTATAGTAATTACAGAGTAACAGGTACAAAACCACTGGGTAAATTACTATTTACTAAATTAGCAAGTTATACTGTTAAGTGATCATAACAAACAAGTACATGATTTAGAAATGTTTACAGGATTTCAAATCAATTTGTTTATATCTAAATTCTCCATAGTGATTCAAACCTAAAAGAACAGAAATATTCCTCACAATATTTGCTGTATTTCCAATGTTTCTACATACATCTCTAATCTGACTTTGTGATAATACATGTGATTTAAACTAACAGACAAAAAAAAAAGACTGATTTTTTTTTGTGCCTTCTACTGAAGTCATTCTACCAAAATGTGCATTCTACTGTAATCACTTACCAACCCAAACTCTCCTTCCTTGGACAGTTTGTCATAATATTGCCTCTCCTCACCTACTCCTCCTAGAAGACTTTGCAGAATTTTGCATTGTCAGATTCTCTGAGTCAAGCTTTCCAACCCCAGGACCACCCATGTACTTAGTTTAAATATGTTTCACTGACTGATTTCTTTAATAATGAGGTTAGTCTAGAACTGTTTTCCTTCTTAAATTTTCAGTTTTAAGATGGCAAGGAAATTCTTAGCTTTTTAGTTAACATTAGTCATAGTTCATCCTTCTACTCTATTAGGTCATACAGTGACTTCTGCTGTGCCTTTGGGAATTGCAAGATTTACTCTTTCATCAAGCTGGACATCCTACTGTTCCCCGTAGAGCATTTGAAAACACTTGCCTTGTTTCTTCTGTTCATTCACTGATTCAGGTTGCAAATACAGTGAGCGATCCAAGGTCCTCTGTATCTGACCTGCTAATGCAATGCATGTCTTCTGTTCTAGGAGTTACCTTTAATGTTTATTTTTCCAAGTGCTTTGTCATCCTCTAAAATCCTCAGCTTCTTTATAAACAAATGAATGAATAATGTAGAAAAACAGCCATTAACAAGATCACAGTATAGTTCTAAAATACTTAAGTAGGGAATATAGTCTGATGTCTTCGTAGATGACTAGTCAGTTCATGATTTTTGTTTATATTATGTGAAACTTAATGGTTTATAAGCTTTGCCTTGATTGCAGCAATTAGTAAATGAAAATATGTTTGCATTTCCACTAGTGCGTTTGGATTTCCCAAGTATTTTCTCACAAGGGAGCCCTATACTAATAGCTCTAATCAAGGCCAGCTACCTCACACATACAATCAACAAATCTCAAAAAACAGTAATACAGATAAGACATTTTTTTTTGATGTGGGTAAAATTTAGTTTCTTCTTTTATGTCACCATGGGTATTTTATGTAAGAAAACTTACAAGAAAAACTTCTTACTATAAAGGAATGATAGATAGAAAACACAACTTTTACAGAGAAAAATGAAAAGGATTCTTTTAACTTCATGGTTTTATTGCATTTAAAATAGACTATCAAATAGCATTACTATGCAAACATTTTCAGAAGCATGCATGAAGAGAGTCTATGTATATTTTCCTAGTAGTTCCTAACAAAAGGAGAAACATTTTAAAAAAGAAAGTTAAATAGTGACTATACTGTCTTAAGATCTTATATTCACATTAAATTAGCATTGATTTACTTGTCTCTTCCTTTATGAGGTAATTCCCTGTGAATGTCATAAGCTTTCCATTGCTTTTCTACAAAACAGTCAACTGAACTGGAAAGGTACCCGGTGATTTAATGTTCTCTTTGCATTTTGTCAGGGAAACTAACAGGCAAAAGAGTTTTGAGCATTCAGGAGAATGGTATAAAATGTGAATTCTATCTTTATGATTAAAATGACAGAAAAACAAAACAAAACTGAAATATACCCATCTTTTCTCTCCCTTGCTCAAGTGCAGTCTTCCGTTGGCGTGTTTCCTGAGGGAAAGAGCCATAACTCTTTGAGATCAGATGGTTGTGGAAACAGGAAAGAAGGGAGACTTTCTCAATTGTAAGAGGTGGATGGCAATTAACATTGTAACATATTTTAACTTACCTTTTTCTGGTAAAGTTGGTTTGTTAATTATCTAGTTATAATCAAACCAACCCACACAAAATGACAAAAGGAGTAAAAAAAACCTACACAAAATCTGTATTAAAGTACCAACAAGGCAAACACACACATGACCAGCAAGAAAAAACAGCTCATCAAGATACAGACATCATTGCACTTCGAAGACAGGCAGTGCTCTAACAGTGAAGCGGCATCCTTTAGGGTAATTTCCAAGGTCCGTTGCCTCACACCAATGAAATCAAAGACATGGACACACAGGGAGTGAGTTTAAGAGCAGAGGTTTAATAGGCAAAAAAAAAAGAGAAAAGCTCTCTGTCCACCAGAGAGAGAGGGGCTCCTGAGTGAGTCTTCCGGTTCAGTGGTGAAATGCACAGAGTTTTATAGACTAGTTCAAGGAGGTGGTGTCTGATTTATATAGGGCCCAAAAGATTGGTTGGACCATGTGTGTCATTTACATAACGCAGGAAGAAGCTTGCCACCCACCCTAATCTTTTATTATGCAGATGGGTTCTCTCCCTGGCCCCGCCATGTTGCCTGTTCCTTTACTGTAAACTTGATTGACAAAGAAAAGGGAAGGTGGAGACTCCATGTTGAATATGCCTGGCCCCCAGGTAGCCTCTTTCTGTTAGCACAACTGCTGGTATTCACCTGTGCAAGCTTCTAGCTTTCTTTTCTATGTCTGCAGCTTAAATTTTCAGGCTGCTCTTTGTTCTAAAAGAAATGATTTTGGGGCTGCTTTTTATTAAAAGGAAAACCTTACCAAGGACTCTTTTATCCTCACTAACTGCCTAGATAATTTCTTTTTACTTCGTGTACCAGTAGGAACCCACAGCTAGTGCTCCTTTTGAGTGGGGAAACTCACGCTATGGAAGGAGTATTAGTTTGAAGAGTTTTTGAAAATATTTCCATCTTTTCCAATGATTTGTATTTCAGAAAATTATATCAGTATATTCATACCAAATGCTTTTTATATTTACAGATTGAAAAAATAACACATTGAAAATAAATTTCAAATCTCCAGAATGAGGACTTACATTAAATAATTGTATAATTTGGAACAATATTAGAAAAATTGTTAAAATAGTACAGAGGGTTTCCAAATATCCTGTACCTAGTTCTATATATCATTAACATCTTACATTAGTATAGTACATTTGTTACAATTAATGAATAAGTATTGCTATATCATGAAGTCCCTGCTTTTAAAATAATTTCCCGGTTTTTATATAATGTTCTTTATTTTCCAGAATTTCATCAAAAATAACACATTTCATTTACTTGTTATTTCTCTTTAAAATCTTTCTGGCCATTATAGTTTCTCAGACTTTGTTTTTGATGACCTTGGCAGTTTTGAAGAATCCTGGGGCTGTGTTATAAATGTTTGTGCCTATCCCCCATGCCCGCAAATTCGTACGTTGAAACAGTCCCCATCCTCGGTGTGATACTGGGTCTTAGGAGGTGAATGATCTCTCATCACTTTGGGACCTGATTAGCTATAAATGCCCTTATAAAAGAAGTCCCAGAGAGCTGCCTTGTGACTCCCACTATGGGAGGATACAACAAGATAACGTTATCTGTGAAAAAAAAGAGCAAGCACTCACCAAACACACAATCTGCTTGTGCATTGGTCTTGGACTTTGCAGCCTCCAGAACTGTAAGAAACATATTTCTGTTGTTTTTAAGTTACTCAATCCATGGCATTTTGTTACAGCAGCCTGAACAGATGAAGACAACTGGTCAGGTATTTTATAGATGCCCCTCAGTTGAGATTTGTGTGAGTTTTTATTTTTTTCATGATTAGACTGGAGTCATAGGTTTTTGGGTAGAAGACTACAGAGGTAAAGTGCCATTTTCATCACTTCATATCAAGGGTATATGTTATCAATAGGGACTTATTTCTTTCTATGTTAACCTTAATCAACTGAGTGTACACATATTTGCTACAAATAAAGTTGTATCTTTCCACTAATTTGTCAGAAAAACTGACTTACATGATGTAAGGCGATACTTGAATATCTCTATTTTATATACAGACTTATGCATATTATCTGGATGGAGTTTAGTAAGCATAGCCGATGATTCCCTTTCTTCCATTTTTGAAGTAACAGAGTTTTTCCATTATGATATCCATGTAAAGTAAATATTAAAACTGTCTGAACTTAGATACAGATACCCAAATTGTTGTCTGATAGAAGGTTCAACAAAGATTTTTTTTTTAAATTAGGCATATTCAATCATGTTCAAAATTATAAAATGGGTTTAATAAATAAACAAAAGTACAAAGATAAAACTAAGTATATTTAATTAATAAAATAACAGCAAAATATAGTTGATTTTGCCTCTTCTTTTTTTTTCTTCAGATTACAGGATTGATTTGTTAAGCAGTATCATTCTCTGAAAGAAAATAGCACATAATGTGTCTTAAAATAAGTTGGCTTAGATTTACCTTTTATTTGTATTTACTTTTTACCCTATATACCCATAAATAGAAACACATATGTCCATAAAAATGAAACATAAAACTTTTTAAAGTTTTTTATTCTTTTCAAATGCCTATTTTGCAATTCCTCTGAAGTGCTGAAGCAATCTGTGATTCAGTAAAAGGCTCTTCTATAAAATCTTGAATTTGGGGATTTGAAAAAGCTCATTTAGTCATCCAAACTCCTTCTTGCAAAATGGAAAACCAGTGATGAGAGAAGGGTCATAACTTTTAGAAACAGAGCTAGGGTTATATCTCACTCTTTGGATTTAGCTATATGTAGGTTTATGCCTCAATTCTGATATTTTAATGACCTTAGCTCAGATATTTCATTTGGATAAGCTGTAATTGCTTTATGAACAAAGTGGGTTTAACACATGGTTAATACCATGACAAAGCCTAAAATACTAGCTCATGCGTATTCTCAATAAATATTAGTTACATCTTCTCCTTTTTTCTTCCATATTCTCTGCCCTTCAACCCCACAATAAAAATGGCAAAATTATTTATTTGAGAAGAAAAATGCTATCATGCTTTTAAGTCGTGTACCAGTAACTTGTTTCTCTCCTTGACTTTGCTATGTGAGATTCTTCTATGAAAGTGAACAGGACTTGGCTTTAGTCACACTATAAATATTACTAAAACCTTACACAGAAGCGAATGGTCTTGAGGCAAACCTGGTATAAGTCATTAATCCCTGAAGCCCCTTCTTGGTTATAGTGACAGTAATCAAGTCAATGAGGAGTACTTAAATCTTCATGTGAGTCATCTACATTTGTCCATGGCTTAAGCTCTATTAGGTGTCTGGAAGCCTTTGAGCCTCAGCCTCTAGTCCTTAAGGGGTTCTTTTTGTACTTGTATAAGACAAGTAGTGTTAAGGCTCTACTTAAAGCTATTTAGCGTCTTCCTCTCTGAGCCAGTGGGTTAGAGAAACATTCTAATATTACTAATCTCTAGGTTACCTCATCTTCCCTTTTTTTTCTTTCAGTAAACTCAAAATTCTCTAGCAATTTCCAACATCAAACACTTTCTGTTTAGAATATTCAGAGTTAGGTCTGTATTTTCCTGTAGCCAGCTCTTGTTTGGTACGATTATTCAACACAGAAGGAGAGATATATGCAATATACATATATATTTTTTTTTTCTGAGACAGTCTCACTTTGTCACCCAGGCTGGAGCACAGTGGTGCGATTTCAGCTCACTGTAACCTCTGCCTCCTGGCCGGGTTCAAGTAGTTCTCCTGCTTCAGTCTCCCAAGTAGTTGGGACTACAGGTGGCGCCACCACACCTGGCTAATTTTTGTATTTTTAGTACAGATGGGGTTTCCTCATGTTGCATAGGCTGGTCTCAAACTCCTGAGAGTGATCCGCCAGCCTCAGCCTCTCAGAGTGCTAGGATTACAGCTGTGAGACACTATGCCCGGCCAGTAATTTAAAAAAATAATTATATTCATAACATTATTTTGGGGGGGTCTTAAAACATAAATATGTAAAGTTTTGATAGAGAAGTAACTACTGAGAATCTAAAGACCATACATTTTTAGAATTTAACTCAAAAAATGAAAATACTTCAATTTTTGAGGAATCTCCTGAAATTGTAATTGTACTCTAAATTTCTATCAGTGACTAAAAGTGAACACTTCTTAGTTTTGTTAATTGTCTGAGATAATCTCCAGAAAAGAACTGTATATTTTAACATGAAGGGAAAATACTAAAATCAACAGAAAAAATTAAGTAGGAAGCAGAAAAATATAAAAAGCAAAAATTAAAATTAAAAAATACATATTTTTTGCTTTTGAAATCAGTGATTTTGGTTGATGACTAATTTAACTCAACAATGAGGGGTGTGTGTGTATTCTTTAAACAATGAAAAATGTTGGCATTTTTGTTTGGCTAATTTGGTTATAATATTTTAATCTCTGAAAACTCTAGCAACAGATCTATGTAACATTACCGGATTGTTTTCTGAAAGAGCTAATTTAAGATAATTTAAAACCTATTGCTTTAGGTAGCTTCATTATTAAAAAGCACAAACTTCAAATTTGTGAGATATCTTTGTATGGTTAGACAGTGGGACTAAAATTTTTACTCCAATTAGAAATAAAAATATATATTTGTATATTTATCTGTATATGTTTATCCATATGTATTTATATATGTTTATCTCATCTAAAAGTGAACCAAATGGATTTTCTATTACTGTATATGATCCCAGAGAGAAAAGCACATCAACCAAATTCTTCCTACAGAGGCTGAAATTGTAGCATCCTGAGACCGTCTTTAAACACAGAAAATGATTCCAACCTCTTTTGCTTTGCTTGAGTGTTAGCCACAGGTAGCTAAAGCAAGTTCTCCGAGCTGTTGTTTCTATGTCCGAATCTAGATGAATGCTCCCTGGGCCCAAGTGATAGGATAGCATCTCTGCTACATATTTGCAAATTGGTTAGTCTGAGTGCATTGTCATCGTATTCTGTGATTTGCATGAGAGATTTACAATTTGATTAATTCAATAATTATTTTAGAATAGTGATCATCTTTTCCAGTTCTGAGAATCCCATAAGTATCCGACATTTACTTGCATATTTTAATGCATTTCCCACATAGACTGTTGGTGGATGTCCCCAAGTTGGTGTTATGTAAAGATACCCAATGTTTGTTCACTGATGGCAGAAAAGTGGAAACACACTTGTTTTGTGTAATATATTTGTTCTCTTAAAAGCAATGATGGGAGGAATAAAGAAGGGGGATATTAATGGAGACTTGGCTTTACCCTTCGCAGTGCACTCCCTTGCATTTACGTGCCATGCTTAAATGAGATCTCAGGCTCACTCGTGAATTGGCAATGCCTCTATCAGAGGAAAATGTGGCCACTCTGTTCTTCAAAGTGATGTATCTGATGTCAAAACCTTTCTGTCCACCGAAGAGCTCCTCCTGTATTCCATTTCTACCTGCTAATTTACAGATGTGGAGCTACTAAATCTCTACATCCTGTTCTACTCATATCATGAATCTGTAACTATTCTGGACATTTCATTGTCCTTTTAGGAATGCAGCAGAATATTTAAATTATTTGCCATGTATTGGTTTCTAGTACATGGCGAGAGAGATTTAGGAGACTTTTTGAAGCAGCATATCATTTTCTTTGTATGCATAGTAATCATTTTTTTCTTGGTTACTTCCTGTGTTTATAAAAACATAGTTTTACTTGGATAATGATTAGCCTTAATATAAAACATCTGAAAATACAGAAATTTAAAATGTTTTGTAAGAATAATTATAGTTAAGAAAATCTGTTAAGTGTAATAGAAAGTTGCACTAATAATTTGTACTTAAATTTTGCATTTTGATTTTCAGCCTCTTGTGTGTTCAGAAGAGTTAAGCATGGGATTATTGTATTATAAACAAAATGAAATCAACCTGGAAAAGATTAATACCTATGTGCTGGGATTATTCCCTTCTAACCAGGGTATTTAGAAGCTATATCAACTAGGGGATTCCAGTGAGCAGATAACTTGATTATCTAGTTTCAAAAGATTAAATTTAATAGTTCTGCTATGAGAATATCATGGAAAGGCTTCAGAGCTGTCTTATTTTCTTTCTTGGTCAGGTCATAGCATCTTTATTCCCTCATGATCTTTTTTCAATCTTCAATTCTTTTTCATCTCAAGTTCCATTTTAGCTTCAAAAGCTGATTCCTACCATATTCCAAATATATTTACCAAGTACCATTCATCAAAACAATGACCACAAACTTTCCTATGTAAGCCACTATATAGCTACAGAAGGCAGACAGTAAAATGATTATTTGCTTAAAGTTATTTTGAAAGACACTTTGCTTGTCTCAGCTGAGCACATTTGCTGATGCATGAGGTTGGCAGAGGCTGCAGTATATGGTTTTATCAGCAGCAGCACCCATTCTAAGACAATAGTCTGTGTCTTTGATCATTTGCTCCAAGTTTTGGAGTATCACTGAAGACTGCCTTGAGGTATGCTCTTTAGATTATAGTGCCAGCATGAAAAAAATATTTTAGTCTGCCTGTCAATTGGTGGGGCTTCTCCCCTCCCCATAATAAGCTGGGACTATGACCTCGAGTCAAACATCCAGATCTCTACATTCTTCGTAGTGAACCTCAGAGAGGATCTGTGGTCAGATTTGGAATAACTACAAGCTTTATCATGCCCTGAAGCCATAAGTCAAAAGAGGACTGGGCAGGAGCTTGCTCATAGTGAGGAAGACTGCAGAGCACAGCGGAGAGCCTTTCCTCACGGGCTCCAGATTTCTCCTTGAAGACAGGTAGTCTTTGGGGTCAGATAGAAAAGTTGACGTATCAGACAAAGAGATGGCAGGTGGTTCCTGGTTTCTCTGTGCATTTCTAAGTGCCCTTGGCCCTCTGCATCCAGGGACCCTAAGGACTGAAGGGCTGGGGAGGAGGCCGAGCACTTAGCATGTGCTACCTCTCCAAGCTGGCATTGGCTTCGCTAACACTTTGACTTTCTAGACTTCACACTGTAGAAATCTCCTGCATGTGCCCACTCTTCCTGGATCTTGGGCACCCTCCCCAGGATTAACCTTGCATTTTCCTGACCTTGAGTATCTTCCAGACACTTCCTGAGCCAAGCTCGCTATTCAGCCTTGCTTTTCCTTGCATGCTTGTTGCTACGTAAGTCAATGATAGTGATGATGAAATTTAGGATATCTTGTCGTTAGTAGTACTACAGTGATAGCTTTTTCTGTTGAACTCTTACTATGTTCCAGACCCTATTCCAAGTGCTAAACAGGAATTAGCCATTAATTATTTCCAAAAAACATTTGATGTTGCTGTTACCACCACTTTCCCAATGACAAAGCACAAATGAGGCAAGGTACCCTGTCCAAGGTTATATGATGAGTAGGAGGTGAAGATGAGATTTGACCACAGATGTCTTGGGTCCACGGTTAAGGTTTTTTACTCAGTGTTTTATTGCATTCTTTTTTGAGATTTTGATTTGACTGATTCATTTATCTAATAGTTGTTAATTATTTTCTGTGTGCCTATGACATATAAATACAAATGACCTCTACTTTCAAAGACATGGTATTTTAATTTGAGAAAAAAAAACTGCTCTCATGGAAATTTTAATACTCCATTAGGTACTCCATTTGTTTTTTATTGGAATAGCACTTAACACTCTGTGCTTTGGATGAGACATGTCATGTTTATAAACCTATTATTTTTCTAGTCTGTAAAATGGACTTCTTACATGCTTTGGCATTAAATGAAACAATGTACATCAAAGCATTTTGCAAACTGATATACATATGCAGGATGGTATAGTAATGATACTACGACATTTTATGTGTGGTCCTAAAACACATAAGCCACTTTCCCTCCTCAGCAGTGGAGTTTGTCTTTTTCTCCATTCATTCCAAAAGTATTTCTTGAGTCCTACATATTGCTAGAGCTTTACATGCCTTTTAATTTAATCTTCATAACAACAGTGTTTATGTTCCCCCATCTTTAAGATGCTGTCACTGAGAACCGGGGAGGTTAATTAATTCATAAAGAAGTATGCTACCAATAAAGGAAAGAGACAGTGAATCCAGTTTTTTTTTCTTTCTTTTAATTTTGAAAGCTGTGTTGTTTCCACTATGTAAGACATCTTATTTTTGTCAGATTAGCAGTAAAGCTTTCTTTTCTCAGGGACCTCACATCTTCCAAAACATGAAGTGATCATATCATGAGTAGAATATATATATATTAAGGAAACAAGGCAGAGGGGTAACTAAATGTTGCTTTTGGTGCAGACTCCAGAAAAGAGGTGAGAGTTTATTAACTCTTTGCTGTAGCCAGGGTTCTTGGTTCTACAAAGAACCAAGGCTTCGATGGAGATGGAGCCAAGAGCTTGAAGAAGGGCAGATACCAGGGGTGCTCGGAGAGTCCAGCTTAGGGAGCACCTCGCAGCTGCACAGCCTGTTCAGGGCGTTTCCGTCAAGGCTACTGTGGACAGAGCTCAATGACAGAAAGTGACCTTCTACGGTTTCCACTTTCTTTGCATTTCCCCCTCACAGTTTAAGACCTCTAGAGAGGATGCCTGGGGTTCTAAGCTCATGGCATGTGCTCATGTTTACTATATCCTGACTTGTACAGGTGTGTGCAGGCTCTCAAGGGTTCCACATTGAGGGATGAGGGACTGTTGTTTGCTTCCAAAGAGACTGTATGGAATGAGGGAGACTTCATGCTTTAAGAAAGGTCTGGGTGCTCTTAATGAGATGACTGAAGCCAGGGACCAGGAAATCAAGAGATGTCCATCACTTCTTTAAAGAAAATGAACAAGAGCTTCCCGGTGAAGGAGGGACACCGTGGCCTTCTGAGAGGGTCAGAAAGTGGAAGTCTCACTGAAGCACAAAAGAGTTTTTATTTTTTTTTTAATTTACTGAGATAAAAAAAATGAGTGCTACTGAAGGATAAAGGATCATGCACCTGGCAAAGTGGGTAGGTTTCAAGTCTGGGAAGGTAAATTGAAATGGGGAGATAAGCTTGTATTCTGACATACTTCAGGGACTGTTGTGACAGGCCATGAGAAATGTTGAGGGTAGAGCATTTACATGCCATTGTATATTTGCAATTGGTTGTTAAATACCCCGATTCCCTTAAGAGCAGGCAACAGTAAAGCCAGCCCAAATACGTAAGCCCAGCCTGCAGATGATTCGTCATCTTACCCAGTGAATTATCCCTAATAGCATAGAGGATTTGTGACGTCTTCCAGGGGAGCCTAGAGCAGGTCTCAGAGGAAGCCACCATGCACAGATACACACATTCTTTTCAGTCTTCTGTATTATCTTACAATTTATGTGATCTTTGAAATTTTCTTCCTGCTGTGTCCATAAAATATACATGTAATTGTTGAATTAGAGATATAATAGATGACTCACTTGATATGCATTTCCTCTTTTTTCACTTGTAAACCCTTAATTCTGTCCCAGTGCCCACCTTCCCAACACAGATGTATACACAGCAACGATGATGCTGTGTCCAGTTCCAGGGTGATTCACCTAAGCCAATCATGGGAGTCCCATGACTGCTGTTAGCCACGTATTTAGGATTGACCCAGTGATTTTGAGGGGTGATACTGGAAAATTTTTCCTTTGTTCATGAAAGAGAGACAATGATGTACCAGTCTTCTTTTCTGGGCATTTTTGTGTGTGCCATACCCAGAGCTGTGGTAGTTATCCCTTGACACTGGGGAGGTAGACTGAGGAAAGGCTCCTAAGATGAATGTAACAGAGCAAAAATTAGACGGAATCCGGGGGTTTGATTCTTCTTGACACAATAGAATCTCTGTATTCATCAGTCTGGGAACCGCTGGACACGTGATCTGCTGCCATGTGAGATGATCTGGTCTTGAGGTGGTGAGCCCAGGCCTTCAGCTGCCAGTTCAGGAGAAAGCATCCCACGAATTTCTCTCCAAATCCTTCAGCAAAGCAGGGGCTGCAGGAAGGTGCACAACCTTAATCTCAGGAATTTCTGTTTCTCTGTCTTCACCATACATTTGTGAACCCCTGAGATAATTCATGCCTTCATTTGAGACACTCAGAGCACCACCTTCTTTAGGGTGATAGGTAATTTGAAGTTAATGCATATACTTAAAATACGTAAAAGATAAACATCAAATGTGCTTTCATGGGATAGACATAATACATCGTCTTTCTCTTCTGTATGTATATGAGTATATTTGGGTAGGGGCTGTCTGTCTAGTGACCAGGCAATTTTGATTTAGGGGGGATTATATACAATTTACGTGTTAAGGAAAAATGTGTTTTGTGTGAATAAACATGTGTCTCGTGAGAGCTATTTTCCCCAAAGTCTAAAAATGTGTAAAATACATTCTCTATGCAATGTAAACAAGTTGTTTTATGTGTGTCATCCGAAATCTGTGTTTTGCTGTACTGCTCAGTTCAGCATCTATAGCAATTCTCAAACTAGGGCCTTGATATGTCACAGGGAAAGGAAGGGCCACTGGGGCTCCTTGGAGGCAGCCATGGAAGCCAAGGAAGCTTTTCTTGCTTTCTTCTTCATTCTACTGTGCCAGGACAGCACACTTTTTTTTTTCCCTCTCTCTCAATTGTTCTCTCAAAAACTAAATAAGGTACTTATTGGCATTAAGCAACAGAATAAATTTTATTTTGTGAATTATGATATTTGGCATGATGAAGAATTTATAATATGGTCACTTTATAGACACCGATACATACTAATTCTGACATTTTGTATGGCTTCCTTACACTGTTATATTTGCTTAGGAGTTAGGTTATAAATAGAGTGCCAGTAACTTTGAAGGATGTAAAGAAACAACTTGAATTGAACCCTAAGTCAGTATTTGAAGAAAACATGAAAGTAAATTGAGTTTTACCTATTCTCTAGAAATTCTGTTTGAGATGGGATTTTTTCTTAATATTATTTTATGTGTGAATGGAATGAATTTTTCTTATTTTTATATTTGAAATATTCATTTCTAGAGTACAGGGCATATGGGTTTCTGTTTAAAAAGAAATCGATATTTTCATGAACACTTTTTTTGGTAACTCTGCTTTAAGTAATATTTTTAGATATAACAGATGGAACATAATCAAGAATGAACAATTTCTGTTCATGTATGGCTGGAATTAAGCTCCAGTTAGAAATTTCAAATGTCTGGCATTCACACAGAACCTTGCCAGCTTCGCTCCCCACCTCTACCTCTGTTTATGGCTCTATTCCACTTTTACCCCTAAAATACGGGGTTTTTTTGTTTTGTAGCTCTAGAGTAGCAAGAACACTGGTCTTTGAGTCTGAATTCTAGTCCTGTCACTTTCTAGTTTTGATCCTAAGATGATCTTGTTTGAGTTTTACTTTCTTCCTTGGGAGAGGAGTGATGCTGCGGTTTCACAAGGTGGTTAGGGGATCAGCTCGCAGAACCCATGGACGGGAACAGAATAGAGCATTTAGCACAGGGGCGAGCATAGAATGAACATTTGCTGAATATCATTTCCTAAATGTAGAATCAAGAACCAGCAACTTAAAAGAGCTAATGAATTCTTCAGTCCATCATACTGATTTTACAGACAGGAAGACTCCAATCCTTAGAAGAGTGAAACACCAGAGGCCCCAAAGGAACCCAGAGCAGGGGCTAAGTGCCAGTCCACTGTGTATTTGCATTTACCCCAGGAATCCTTCAAAATGCTAATTGCAAATTAACCTCTCAAAGCATTAAGCAACTTAATTATTTTCCAAAATTTAATTTGATGGTCTGATGCCAACTGACTGATGAATCTAGATATTTCCTGTTTCATAAAGTATAATTATTTGTGTACTCTGGGTTCACTGCTGAGAGAAGCATTATTGTTTTGGGGAGAAAGGAAAGGTTTCAGATGAGCCAGACATACCCCATGCATATGGAATTACTTCTTCATTCTATTAGTATCTTCCTCAAAGTGTCCCTACCTCGTTCAGTACCAGTTTAAACAGCATAATTGCTTTCTCTTGGTTTCAAACTGGAGAAACTTTGAAAAACAAATTTTAAGAACATTTTAAGAAACACTCAACTTGAAAGACGGTTGTATGGTATTGGGATTACTACTGATCTGGTTGTCTTAGATCCACTTTTTACTAGCTTTATGATTTTGAATGTCAGTAAGTTTTGCTAAGCTGTGGTGTCTTCATTAGTAACAGGAGGCAGAGTGTAGTGGCTTTCTATTTTAAGTCTGCAATACATTATCATTTAAGTTTCAAAATTAGATTGGTTCTTGATCCCTGAGGAATTGCCACACCATCTTCCACAATGGTTGAAATAATTATTTACATTCCCACCAACAGTGTAAAAGCCTTCCTTTTTCTCCACAGCCTTGCCAGCATCTGTTGTTTCTTGACTTTTTAATAATTGCCATTCTCTCTGGCATGAGATGGTATCTCATTGTGGTTTTGATTTGCATTTCTCTAATGACCAGTGATGATAAGCTTTTTCTCATATGTTAGTTTGTTGGCCACTTTGAACCAGCAATCCCATTACTGGGTGTGTATATGTATATGCGTGTGTGTGTGTGTGTGTGTGTGTGTATACACACATACATATATACATATATACACATATATGTATACACATACATACACACACACACACACACATATATATATCCCAGCAATTCCATTACACATACATATACACACACACACACACACACACACACATATACACTACCATAAAGACACATGCACATATATGTTTACTGCAGCATTTTTTATAGTAGCAAAGACTTGGAACCAACCCAAATACCTATCAGTGATAGACTGGATAAGGAAATTGTGGCACATATATACCATGGAAGGTCCTTTGCAGTGACACGCATGAAGCTGGAAGCCATCATTCTCAGGAAACTAACCCAGGGACAAAAAACCAAACACTACTTGTTCTCATGCATAAGTGGGAGATGAACAATGTGGACACAGGGAGAAGAACATCACACACCGGGGCCTGTCAAGGGTTGGGGGACAAGAGAAGGGAGAGCATGAAGACAAATACCTAATGCATGTGGAGCTTAAAACCTAGATGACGGGTTGATAGGTGCAGCATGGCACCTATCACATGTATATGCCATGGCACCACCATGGCACTATGTAACAAACCTGCATGTTCTTCATATGTATCCCAGAACTTAAGAAAGAAAAGAAGATTGGACCTTCATAATATATAGATAGGGACATCAAAGAAAAAAAATAAAATTTATAATACTAAGTGTATTACCATACACTTTGTGGTGT
Source organism: Cacajao melanocephalus (assembly GCA_963573385.1). Classification (NCBI taxonomy): domain Eukaryota; kingdom Metazoa; phylum Chordata; class Mammalia; order Primates; family Pitheciidae; genus Cacajao; species Cacajao melanocephalus. The sequence continues at coordinate 25,143 of CAUYLG010071571.1, read as the reverse complement.
GTGTGTGTGTGTGTATGTACCCTGATTTAGAATAAATGTTGAAAGAAACGTTCATCAGAAGAGCAGTTAGTCTGGAATCACAGCAAAAAATTGCGGAGGTAGTGATGGCAGGCCCTTCCAGCATGATAGGAGAAACAAGAAACTAAAGCTGCACTACTTTGACAATCCTGGTGTCATCTATAACACCTCTACTATTAAATGGATGTGTCTGGAAGACCTTGCCTAAAGTTATTAAATATCCAGTTTATTTGTCTAGCCTACACTAATTTCCATACTTATCAAACACAGTGGAAGTGATGATTTGATTTCCTACTTAGGTCTGTGGTTGAGTCAGTTATTACCATGCTAATGCTGTATAAAAAATCACCCCCCAAGAAAGGGGCTTATGACAATATTTCTTGGTTCTTACTCTCACGTCTGAGGGGTGGCTGTGGACTGGTTCTTTTAGGCTGGGCTCAGCTGGGTGGCTCTGCTTCAACTTGCAGAGCTGGTTAGACCTGCTTCTTGCAGAATTGATTCTGGTCAAAGAGGCAGCAGCTTGAGAGGGAAAGTTCTAATCAGGACAATGCAGGGCACACACAGGAAACCCAGCTCAGAAACACAGGGCAAGGTCCTGCTGGTGTCACCTGTCCTAATGTCTCACTGGTGAAAGCAGGTGAGTGGATTTGGGGCAGGCAAGTAGACTCCTCTTAATGAAGGTCAGAGGGGAGGGGTGACTATTTTGAATGATGTGCAGTCTCCCAAGCTGTGCCTTTGGAAATGATATCCTGGTGACTCAGGCATGAATATCTAATTTTCTGATGCTTCTAGAAATCTGAAGCTTGACTACTATGAAGTTTGTATTGAAAGGTATCTTTTTGGTGGGACTTTAATTATCCTCATCTGCCTCCCGTCTCTCTTACCACTAAAGGCCAGACCCTGGACTTGTTAAATTCATCCAGAAGGGCATTGCACATTGTAAATGTGATGAACACAGAGAATTTAATTCTACCTTTGGGGACAGCTTCCAGAACTAAATTTGCAACATGGACGTGTGTTTCCTCCGTGGCTTTGACTCCACTGTGCAGAGATAGGATCTCAGAATACCTATATGAAAACAATGAATCACACACGAGTGAGTGAACACTACTATAAAAACACTAAAAACATGAACATGATTATTTTTAAGAGTGAGATTGAATAGTAAAGAATAAAAAAGTCATTATTTTTGGTGGCATTTATGGAATTTTATAGCTCATACATTTGCAGGAGACAAGAACTATTTTTATTGTGTTCTCATGTGCCCATCCTGCTGCCAACATGAGAAGGGACCACTCTCTTCCACGGAGGATGAAATTGGTTGGATGGTTGAGTTTGAGTTTAGACTTTCTGCCAAGCATGTTATCAGACAGTTGAAGTAAATTTTAGTCATTCTGCTATTTTATAGGACTGTGAACTCAGGAAATATAATTTAACTTTTCTGGGCCTCAATGACCTCGATTTAAAATGAGGTGCCATTTTATTAAAGGATGCCTTATATCCTTCCACCAATGCTGAAAGCCTGTGATTTTATTCATCTCAGATTATGTGGTCTGGTGCCACATTTTCAAGCTCTTATGAAAGAGAAAGCATAGTAAATGCTGGCCCAAGGGAATAAGAGGCAATGGCTTGGGTGTCTCTGTTGTAGATAATCTCTGGGACCTTAGTCCTATCTTGTAGTTAACAGAAGCAGCATTTATTCTCGCTGCCCTCCCAACTGCCTCTGACCATTCTCTCTGACAAATGTGGTGTACACCAGCGACTAAAGCCGTGGGGATGGATGGCAGACTCCTGCATGGTGAGGTTGCTACCTCAGGGAAAACTTGCTGCTCTTTTTAACCTCTCTGTCTACTCATTACCTATACCTAGTTATCTTTTTCTTATATTAATTCATCTCTTTTCCTGTAACGGGCATGTTTTCCATCTTCTGTGTGGACATGAAGTAGCGTAAAAGCATGTGTCTAGCAGAGGGTACTGAAGCAGCCATGGGGATAGAAAGTTATACAAGAGTGTTCTTCAGATTTGCAAAGTGCAACTTCCATGGGACTCAGGCAGTGGAATTCATGATAGAACTCCCTTTTCGAGATGATACCACTTGTATGTGGAATAAACAACCTCTTTGGGGAACCACTTCCAAGGGGAACAAAGAGGTGGGCATCTGAGCTGTGATTAGGGAGGAGAAGAAGAAAAAAAATCACCTTTCTAGATTTAATGAATAAACCCTTTTCATTGCTGTGTATCATCCTCATTTCCTCCACTCACCACCTATCCTCCATCCTACCAACATCTACTGTATTTCCTATTGGAAACTTGCTCTTCAGTATGTGTCTGCATTGGAGAGGAATGAATAAACAATGAATAGGTATGATTTTAGGGAAAAAAAAGACATATTTGAGCAAATGTGTCCATTTTGGTGAGTCACAAACCCCACAGTTAAATATTCAGGTTTTTTATTCATCCAGTCATTTTGGTGTGCGTTATGAGCCTCACAGTCCATTTTCTATTAAAAACACTTGATAACTGATACAAATATTTATTTGTATTTCATTTGGATTATTCCCACTGATTTTTTTCCTTCTTTCCATTTCACTTTTGGAATCCTTTGCAATTTCCTCCGGATGCGGAAACTTGCTGGAATAACTATTTGTTTATATTTTAAAAGACCCAACTGTAGCTCTCTCTAACTTATATTTTGAACCCATCTGGAGAACTCATTCTTTGGAAATAGCTACGTAGTTGGGTTTCTGCTAGCAGCAGAATTTGATTTGTTCCTACACCTTCATGTTTTGTTCGGTGCCCTTTTAAGTTTGGCAAAATTACTTTTAATTATCTCTGCTGCTTCCTTTAATAAGTAGCTTTGAGCAGTTTCCAAGGGCCTCCTCTAATCTTTCTGCGTGAGATCACTCTTGCCTTTCCAAAACACATTACAAGGAGACACTGCAGGCAACTTGGCACTACTAAATTTTAGTCACACTATCAGCTTGGGAGCAGGGGCTTGCTAGGTTAGAGGTAGCACCTGCTTGAAACAGAACACGGCTTATTTTGGGAATTTAAGCATGCAGCTGTTATAACCACAATGGTAAATCCATCCTGTCCCCTCCCCTCAAATTACAGGCTTCATTGTCCTTACAGTGCAAAAAGAAATGCCAGCTTCTTAGGTGCTGAGAGATTATCTGAATTATTTCCTCATTTATTTTCAAGCCCATTTTATTGTATTGTATTTTTGTTCTAAGATACAGTAATACCAGAGGGAGAAACTTCAGAGGCAACTTCTTAAAAAAAAAACACACAAAAAAAAAACCCAGAAGCCAAAAAGCAAAAAGCCAGGTGTTCAGTTTTCAGGTCAAGAAAACACATATTGGCTATCTAAAAGTGACATCTTGCTTAACATAACAAAATTCCACCTCCCCAAATTCTCAAATATCCTGGTTGAAGTTTTGTAAGTTTTGTACTTGTTCTTTACCTTGATACGACTGGTATGTTTAAGGTAAAAGAACCCAGCATACTCAATTTAATGAGCGGCTACTGGGTACCAACACTGGGATAAATAATTTACTGACAAATTAGATTCATTTTATTTGTTCTACTTCGACATTTCCCTCTGTGTGTAAAACTGTCACTGTATATACTCCCTTCTCCTTCAGTGTAAGAGAAGGACTAATCTTCTAAGACCAACCTCTTCATTTTTAACATTGGCCACTCTCACTATTTTCTTTGTTTCTCTTTTTCTTTCCTGACTCACCTCTGGATCCAGAAATTAATCCTCTCTCTTTCAATCTTTCCTACCTCTGGAATCCCGCTCTCCCTCTCTCTCTCCTGTCCGCACCCCATCTGCCTCTCTCTCTCTCTCTCTCTTCCTCACCTCCAAATACACTTTTCTCCTTTATTCTAAAAAAAAAAAAAAACATAGAATAAGCTAACAACATCTAAAAAATGAAACTCAAATAAGTATTCTCAGTTACCCACTCAATATTTTCTGCATTGGCTTTTTGGCTCTTTTCCGGAATCTAGAAGATTATATTGAGGCTTAATAGGTGAACCTAAGAGACAAAAATGGCTATTTTTTTTCCCCTAAGTATGTTGTTGAGACTATTATTTATCATAATTCATGGTATTTTAGAAAAGAACCATATGAGAGCATTATGGTTAGTTAAATTGATAATGGTTATTATGTTTCTAAGCAATTGATTTGTCTTTCTTGTAAATGATCTTATGAAAATGATTCCTTTTTCTCAGCGACAGTTAAATGTTCAGGACTCAGTGTGCAGCTTACCCATACACAAATAAATGCACTAAATGATATGCACTGTTTCATTAGACCTGTACTTAGCTTCATTCATGATATTACCTTTTCTCTGGTTTCTAAGACCAAAGTGAATATCAATAAATACATACAGTTTCTCTTTTCCTTCACCATAAAGTGACAGATTACTTCATAGTTACGGCTTTACAATCAGCTTTCCTTCCAACTCCTTTACATATTTTAGATACTTTTATCTCCACAGATCTTGAATTCTGTGCTCTCTCTCTCTTTCTCCCCCTCCCCCCCATCTTTGGTTCCCGTAGTTATCTGGGATTTTTTTTTCTGTACCTCAATGATTACACCTCTTTCTGTATTCTTTCTTGTCTTGTTTGGCTCCTGTCGGTATTTTGTTATTAATGTCATCCATTTTCATGGTGTTAGTTACTTCAGTGGGAATGACCTACAGTCACTATTCTCAGCCTATGTCTTTCTTCCATAGCTCCAGTGCCACCTTTGTACCTGTCTCCTGGGTGTCTTCATTTGAGATGCTGATGATCCTCAATTATTGATCAACAGAACTCATTATCTTCTTTTGTTAAATTAAAAAAACTAGAGATGGGGGGTTCCACTATGTTGCCAGGCTGGAGTGCAGTGGTTATTCACAGGCCTGATCATAATGCACTACAGCATGGAAACCCTGGGCTCGCAAAATCCTCCCATCTCAACCTCCCAAGTATCTGGGACTACACACATGCATCGTCATGTCTAGCTCAGAACTCAGTATCTCCTCCTGCAAATCTGTGCTTCCTTGCTGGTTTATTTTTGTTAATTTTTCTCAACATTCTTCCTACATTCAGATTTCAGGACCAACTTTGATTTTGCATAGATTCTGCCATTTAGTTATTCTTTTCCCTACCCAGGTCTCTATTCTTCATCAGATTGAGAGTCTTTATTAAGTTACACAGTGGCTACTACATCCCCTCTCCTTCCTCATTAACACGTTGCTTCTAATTCACCATTAATCACTCATAAATAAATGACAGTTGCATGGCATACTGGGATGGACCTGGGCATGAGAGTCGGACCTGGGTCTAAGTCCTCACTCTGGTTCTTGCTAGCACAGCTAAGTCATTTTATCTAACAGCATACCTTCAAATTTGGTTGCTTGAGCCATAAGGGAGTAGGTTATGCCCAGTAACAAATCCAGTGTTTTATGTTAATGTTAATTAACATTAACATATGTTTTATGTGTAATGTTAATTACTGCCTAGAGATACTCTCTTCAAATACAGCGACATGGAGGATTAGAGCTTCAACATGAATTTTGAGAGGACACAATTCAATGTATAGCGTTCTGCACTCCCCAAGTTCATGTCCCTGTCAGGTGCAAAATACATTAACTCCATCCCTAAAGCTCCAACGTTTTAAAGCATTACAGCATCGACTCTCAGGTCTAAAGTCCAAAGTCTCGCCTAAATGATAGCTAAATTAGATGTGGATGAGAGTCAAGGTACTATTCATCTTGAAGCAGAATTCCTCTCCAGCTGTGTACCTGTGAAACCAGAAGAGTTCTGTGCTTCTGATACGGTTTTGGTGCGTCCCCACCCAAATATCCTCTTGAATTGTAGCTCCCATAATTCCCACACGTTGTGGGAGGGACCCAGTGGGAGCTAATTAAATTGTGGGAGTGCTTGTCCCCATACTGTTCTCCTGGTAGTGAATTAAGTCTCGGGAGATTGATGGTTTCATAAGGCATTTCCCTTTTCACTTGGCTCTCATTATCTCTTGCCTGCCATCATGTAAATTACGGCTTTTGCCCTCCACCATGATGGTGAGACCTCCCTAGCCACGTGGAACTGTGAGTCCATTAAACCTCTTTTTCTTTATAAATTACTCTGTCTAGGATATGTCTTTAACAGCAGTGTGAAAACAGACCAATACAGCTTCAAAAATAGGATGGCAGAACAAGCATGGGATAGACATTTTCATCCCAAAAGAGAGAAATAGGAAGGATGACAGTTCCCAAGTAGAAGTATTATCTATCAAGGCAAACTGCGTTAGATCTCAGGGCTCCTCTTTGGATGCTCTGCCCTCCAGGCTCACTGGGGTGGCCCCTAACCCTATAGCTGCGGGTTATGTTCCAGCTCTCATGGTTCTGCTGAGGGCACCACACCCAGAACTCCAGGCAACAGCAGCTTGGTATGATGAAGTAGGGGTGGTAGCCCCCGTATTGAAGCTGAGGGGGCAACCTTGATGTTTTCTGCAGTGCTTGTGGAATAATTCATTTCTTTCCTTGGAGAATAGCTGACATACACACCTGAATAGCATCACTGTCCTATTGTCTTGCCCTGTGGAAGCCAAGAGGGCCAAAAGCCTGTCATCTCCTCCTGTTTCTGTTACCTTTGATTCAGACTGGGCATATCTCTGCTGATATAAATCCAACTCTGTTCCTAGATGCTACTGATGTGTCTGATGAGATCTGTGATTCATCCTATACCAATCTCCACATCAAATGATCGTGCAGGCATACCCTTAGCGTTCTCTTCTGAACACAGTTTCTCTCTCTCTCTCTCTCTCTTTTTTCTTAATATGTACAGTCTGAGAGTTTCCAAATCTTCAAGTTCTGGTTCTTTTTTGCTTAACAGTTTCTTTGATTTTGTCCCTCTCTTTACATTTTACTATAAGCAGTGAGGAGAAACGAAGCTACTCCTCCAGTGCTTGACTTAGAAATCTCCTCAGCTCAGTATCCAACTTCATGGGCTGCCTTTTCTACATCCCACAAAGCAGTAGAACATGAACACAATTCAGCCAAGTTCTTTGCCACTTTATAGCGAAGCTCATGTTTGCTTCAATTCCCAATCACGTTGTCGTCCTTTCTCTTTCAGACCTCACAAGAAGCACGTTTAGTGTTCATTTTTCTACCATTGTGATGCTCATGATTTTTCAATAATTGTCTAAGAAGATAAAGGCTTTCTGCCCTTGTCTCCTCGTGTCTTTCTGAGCCCTCACCAGAATCACTTTTAATGCTTGTACTTCCGACAACACGGTAGTCGAGGATTGACGTGGCACACACATCAACTTTCCTCCAGCCACCACCCATCGCCCCATTCCAAATCCATTTCCACGTTTTTAGATAGTTGTTACAGCAGCACTCCAATTTTAGTACCAAAAGTCGTATTAGTCAGCCCGAGCGGCCATAATAAAATACCACAGACTGAGTGGCTTAAATAACGGAAACTTATTTTCTCACAGTTCTGGAAGCTGAAAGTGCGAGATAAGGTGCTGGCCAATTTGGTCCCTGGAGAGGGCTCTCTTCCAGGCATGCAGATAGCCACTTATCCTCACATGCCTCACATGGCATTTCCTCTCAGCGTGTATGGAGAGAGAGAAATTTGTCTTGTCCTTTTTTTTTCTTTCAAATGGAGTCTCGCTCTGTCACCAGGCTGGAGTATAATGGTGAAATCTTGGCTCACTGCAACCTCCGCCTCCTAGGTTCAAGCAATTCTCCTGCCTTAGCCTTCTGAGTAGCTGGTATTATAGGTGCCTGCCACCATGCCTAGCTAATTTTTATATTATTAGTGGAGATGGGATTTCACCATGTTGGCCAGGCTGGTCTTGAACTCCTGACCTCAGGTGATCTGCCTGCCTCGGCCTCCCAAAGTGCTGGGATTACAGGCGTGAGCCACCACGCCTGGCCTTTGTCATTCTTTTAAAAGGACACCAATCCTATTAGATTGTGGCCCCACCATTGCAACCTCATTTAATCTTAATTGTTTTTGAAAGCCTTGTCTCCAAATACAGCCACACTGTGGGTGAGGGCTTCAACACAGAATTTTGAAGAGACACAATTTAGTCCATAAGACATGGCTAACTTCAAATGGTGGGAAGACTGAACTGATGACTTCATCAATTACAGGCTGAGACATGTGATTAGAAGGGGTCTATGCTATGTCTGAGCAGAAGTTGTACAAGCCATTGTGTTCCATTTCCTCATCTAAAGAGTGACATCATTCTGATAGAATCTTCCCCTTCAGCATAGACTAGTGTGATACAGAACAGATTTTTTGCTGAAGGAATTGCTGTGTAAATATAAAATAAACTTCTGTTATTCTAGGCTACTAAGATTTGGGGATCATGCCTTATTGCAATACGACCTAGCCAAAGTTGACTAAGAACTTTTAGTACTGAAAGTACTATTGAGAATTTAGTAACAATTCTCAGTAGTACTTACAGTCATAGATGGGGCTACTGTTCTGCAGCCAGAGTGGAGGTATTAGAATCTATATGATTCTGCAAGGAATTTTGAAGCAGTTACAGATTAATCTTTCCTTGTCAGAACCATAACTATATGGATTTCTCTGCTCAAGCCCCAGTATCGTAGAATAGTCTAGTTTCCTTAGTCTTTTTCAATATATTTTGTTTTTACTTAGAACACTTAAAAATGATTATTACCTCACCATTGACTTGATGATAAAATTTTATTGATATTTTAATGACTTCAGTTTTTCTTTGCAATTTTGTAATTTTCAACATTTTTTCCTAAGTACGGTTTCCAATCTGTGTTATTTAAGGCCCCTTTGCATTGCTCTCCCCTTCTTGAAAAGCTATTTGATCCCTCAGGTAGATGACAATGCTGCATGACTCAAATTTCAACAACTTCGTAACTATATAACTGTCATCAGAGATAGCATTTTCTTATTATGTAACTTATGAAGATGCCTGTCTTTTTAAGAGAGGTTCTGTGTATGAAAATATTGGCAGAACCTCAAGAAAGTTAAGAGCACTTCACAGATACTGAATACCAAAACAACTGTACATCCAATGCTGCGTTAGATACTAAAATAGATAGGGTCTCTTAAAGTATCATTCAAAAGTAAACAACTTCATTTTGTATCGCGTGACTGCCTATTGAACAGACCCTTTGTGCAAGCCACACAGTCCATAATCTGAGGTTGTTAGCTTGATATCAAATATCAAATGCATGGGGAAGGAAGACGAACGAAGCAAAAGACCATGACAGAATTATTCAGCCAACAGTCATTGTGAAAATGTGATGACGATATCCTCAACTTGATTCAAACTTGTACTGCCTAGCATTTTAGATCAGATGTGTATTATCTTTGTTTCTAAAATATTCTTCTATAAGTGATTTTTCACAGGTCATCACTTGATATACCATATATCCCTTTTCTAGACTTGGCATTTTTGGGAACATATCAATGCTTCTCTCCCTTATTCTTATGTGCTTCCTGCTCACCTTCAGAAGTCCCTGCATCTGCCATTAGCTTTTTCAGTAGCTTCTCTGTATTGGGGGCAGACGTTGGGTCTGATATCACATAAGCTCTGGGGCTTCAGAAATACATTGGCTCTGTTTTAGTCATGACTTCTCAACTTACTGGTCAGTTGAGATTCAAACTCCTATCAGCCCCAGGGGTTCATTATTCAAATAACTTATTCCACATGCCACTGAAGAACATCTAGTCACAGGCCTATAATTAAATCCAACTTTGAAGGTTTAAGTCCAAGATATGAAAAAGCAACACAGTCTTTTAGAAATGAGCATCACACAGTAGTTTTGAGAAGATCGTCTATCCATTCATCTATCTACAATTGTATCCATACATAGCATGAGAGCATGTGTGCATGAGAGAGCAGGTGTGCATGGGAGATGTTAATTTAGATATCAACACAGACATATACTCATGACTGTGAGGAGTAAGAAGATGGATAGAAAACCCACTGAGTAGCTTACATTGTTACGGAAACAAAGCTGAAAATAATACATCACCATAGGATGATTAAATCCATGCAAAAAAAATCATTTATGTGACAGAGAAAGAAAATCTCACCATCAGAGTTGAAGATTTAACACACGTTTCTCAGTGACTTGAACATGGAGATTAAAAACTCTATATAAATTTGAATAACACTTTCAAGACTACCCCAGTTTAATAGATACACATTCTTAAATGCACACACAACATTTACCACTAGAGACCATATGCTGGGCACTAAAACCAATCTCAATAAATCTTGAAGGCCCGAACTCATACCCAATATATTGTCTGACCATGATGGACTTGGGTAGGAAAGCACTGACAAATAAAATGTATTAGTCTGCTTGGGCTGCCATAACAAATGACCACAGACTGTATTGCTTGAATGGGAGAAGCGTATCTTGTCATAAATCTGGACGCTAGAATTTCGAGATCAAGGCATAAGTAGGGTTGCTTTTATAGGAGGCCTCTGTGCTTGGCTTGCAGATGGCGCTTTCTCCCTGGGTCTTTACATGGTCTTCTCTCCATACCTGTCTGTGTCCACATCTCTTCTAAGGACACCAGTCATACTGAGTCAGGGTCCACCCTAATAAACTCGTGTTAACTCAGTTACCTCTTTAAAGATTCCATCTGCAATTACAGTCACCTTCTGAGGGACTGGGGATTACATGTTCTACATATGACTCTGGGGGGAGTGCAGTTTAGCCCATGATCTGAGATAACTAGGAAAGCCCCACATACTTAAACATTTAACAATGCATTTGAAATAGCTTACAGGTTCCAGGAAGTAAGTAACAGGAACAATTAGAGATATGTTGAACTTTTTTTTTTCTTTGAGATGGAGTTTCACTCTTATTGACCAGGCTGGAGTGCAGTGGTGCAATCTCAGCTCACTGCAATGTCTGCCTTCCAATTTCAAGTGATTCTTCTGCCTCAGCCTCCCAAGTAGCTGGGATGACAGGTGCATATCACCACGCCTGGGTAATTTTTCTGTTTTTAGTAGAGATGGGGTTTCACCATGTTGGCCAGGCTGGTATCGAACTCCTGATCTCATGATCCGCCCACCTCGGACTCCCAAAGAGCTGTGATTACAGGAGTGAGCCACCGCATCCAGCCTGAACTTCTTAATCATAAGATCACAACATCTCAGAATTGGTGAGGCACATCTTTAGCAATGGTAAGAGAGAGATTCATACTTTGATGTGCTCATATTAGAAAACAAGAACAGTTCAAAGTTAAAAAAAATCTAATTTTTCACATGAAGAAACTATTAAAATAATGAAACAATAAACCCAAAGTAAATAGGAAGTGATAAATATATGAGAAAAAAAATGGAACAGCCAACAGATAAATGATAGAGAAAATCAACAAAGACAAAAGTTGGATATTTACAAATTTTAATAAAATTGACAAATATCTAGCAAGACTAATTAGGATAAAAAGAAAAAAGTGTTAAAAATAACTGTAAAAACAACTTTCAAGCACATTCATGGCATAGTAGAAGATTTTTGCAGTCTTTCAGGAGGAAGGTTTCTGAGACAGAATGCAAAAGGTACTAAGCGTCAAAACAACAACGACAAAAGCCCACAGGGAAAGGGGTGACTGACTACATTTCTTAAATACTTAACACTCATGCTCACCAAAAGTCACCATTAGAATCGATTAGGCAAGCCCCTGTGTGGGAGATAACACGAAATACCTACCTATCACCCGCATTCACATCCAGAATACATAAATAACACCTGCAAATCAATAGTAAAAAAGCAAACAACTAAAAATGGGCAGAAACTTTTAAAAAATGGATATTCAAATGTCTAGTCAGCAGATAAGTCGCTCAATATCATTATTCACCAGGAAAATGCAAATTAAAAGCACAATACAGTGCAATTTAATACCTACCAGAACAGCTAACATTAAAAAAAAAAAAAAAACAGCATACAGGCAAGGATGTAGAACCACTGCAATTTGCACACATCGGTGTGGGAGTTTTAAATGTTACAAACACTATGGAAAACTGTTTGGTATTTATTATTCTCATAAAGCTAGACAACCTACCTTATGAGCCAGTAATTCCACTCCTTATTTATTCATTGCCCCCAAATGAAAACATATGTTCAACTAAAAACTCATACAAGAATATTCTCCTTATAATAGTCTTCACCTGGGAACAACTCATATAGCCTTCAGCAAGAAAATGGTTAAACAAATTATATGGTATATTTATACAATAAAGTATTATGTGACAATAAAGAGGAACAAGTTCCTGATATGCTCACAGAAGCACAGAAACATTACAATGAGAAAATTGTGACATTTATGTGAAGCTTAAGAACACTAAATCTAGGGCCCAGTGCAGTGGCTCACACCTGTAATCTCAGCACTTTGGGTGGCTGAGGTAAAAGGATATTTTGAGGCCAGGGGTTTGAGATTACAGGGAGCCATGATTGTACCACTGTACTCCAGCCTGGGCAACAGAGAGAGACATTGTCTTAATAACAATAAAAAAATATATAGGAAATCCACTCAGTGATAGCAAAAATAAGAAAAGAGCTATACCTGGGACAGGAGAAGGAGGATTGGTCACAATGAGAAATGAGAAACAGTATTCTATATATTGATTGAGATGTTGGTGACCATAGGCATACACAGTGGTTACAAAGAATAAAATTGCACACTCAGATCTGTGTATTTTATGACATGTAATGAAGTATTGATTTAAAACAAGTATTATAATGTATTGCTGGTGAGAGGCCTGAGGAACATAAATGCAGGGTTCAGTCTTCGAGAAAAGGTGGAGTACGTAGACTTGCATAAGAATAGGCAGGGACTCACTGATTGAATGACAGCAGAAGGGAGCCTACATTTGTTCAGTGGGTTTATCATGATATAAATAGGACAAGCCGGAGTGAAATGGAGATGTTCTTAAAGAGTTTCAGAAAGAAATACTTAATGAGAACAACAAGCCAAAGTACTCTGGTAGGAGACAAATGATACTTGAACATGAACTACTTTAGGTAAAATTAGTAAGATGAGATTATTGAGGGATGCACTTTGTAGGAGTATTTTTAGTTTGGAAATCACAACAGCAAAACATACTCATAGGTCAGTGACTACTTGGGGGTATCTTCATCACCACATTTTTCCCATCCTGCCCAAAAAGACATCTTTCTCAAATAGACTCCCAATTTTAGTAAGAACAATGAGCTTTGTAAGTAAATGCAGATAAGGAAGTCATTTTTGCAGCTTCAACTCAAATTTCTGAAGCAAAACTCTTGTTCCCTCAAAGTTCTCTGCATCAATCCACAGCTGTGGATTCTGAGCATATTATCCCAGGATATATGGAAATGACAGACCTTTTCGAAATTCAGCGACATGGTGGAGTTTTATCCAACATTGCTGAAACCTGTTCAGGAATACCAGGAAACACAGACACTAAATAAATCCATGCGAGTTGCATTCCTCTATTTTTGAAATAGCTCAAAATTCTCAGCATCCTTTCAAAAGCATGATTTTAAAAGTCTTTCAAACTCAAAATAGAACCCTCTCCAAATTGCACTGAATCAACGGATTCTATTTGTTCCAATCTTGTTAAACTTCACATCCTTGGGAATGACTAATGGAACAGATACCCAAAAGACATCAGAAACTCCGTTTCTGATTTAGTGTTTCCAAATTTGGAGCCCTGGAGGTCTGGGACTATTTTGGACATCCTAAGGATTTTCTCTCCAGGTGGCGGAGCAGGCCCAGGGATTCCAACATAAAAGGAAAGAAAACTTTTTTACTGAGCTCTCGCAGCATCTGCTGGACATGTCTTAGGCAATGACTGCAGAGGCCCGTCACTCAAGAGAGAGCCACAGGCCACTGGACAGTGTCTCAGAATGAAACTGATTTGTTTGCAGGGGAAAAAAACCGTATCACATCCATTTGGAGGCGAAATGGATACATGAATACATTAATGAAGAAACCAGTCATCTACACTTCTTCACCTGCCCATATGGCTGCTGCTTTCTCCTACTGTGAAATACTTTTTCACCTTTCCCTTCAGAACTACATGGCATTCCTCCTCCCTTGGCTACTAGTGGCCACAACCCCTTCTTGTGCTCTAGGTTCCAGCTGTTCTACGGCACTAGGGTCTAAGCATCCTTTCCTGGCTGAAACTTAGCAACGCCCTTGAATTAGGTTCCCCAGCAAGCCAACTCTGAGACAGCAATTTGCCTGCAGGCATTTGACTGGAGAGTGTTTCCAGAACCTTACTCTAAGTTAGCAGCTGGCGAAGAGCACAGAGAGGAATTGGGGGGATGGAAGAGGTCTTGAATGAAGGGAAGTGTGAAAATCCATCTATCCTTTATGTTTTGTGTTCAATCCCTGAAGCTATGTAATGACAACTAACTAGAATTGGGGGAAATCAGGCGCCTGGAAATCTTGGTCAAGGATTTGAAAGAGTCACCTCAGGAGATAGAAAACAGCTAATCAAGGGCTTGAGAAATAATACTGAAAACTCAGTAACGATTTAAAAATAAAAAAATTTAAAAATCCTACAAATGTGCAGAAAAGTGACTCAGAAGGTTTATGTGATTCTTCTTTCGTGCTTGGCTGGGAGTAATTGGAAGAAAATAGCTGGTGTTATCTGAGGTTGGGGTAGGTGGATTGGGTGCTGCAGGAGTCCAGAGGAGAAAGGAAATAAAGGGTACCCATAAGAAAGGAACTGAAATAATTCAGCCAATGGGATTGAATTTGAAATTCAGGATTGTTTTGAAATATTTCAATTCAAGGATGACTTTTAATGGAAACCTACCTTTCCCGTTTTCTCCTGCTGTTATGGGAAGAAATTCAAAAGCCTTCAGAGATTTTTGTAGAAGATGGCCTTTTAGTAAAACCACAATGAGATGTGTCTGTTTTTTAATTAATCATAATGGAAGCCCCCATCAGGGCATGTGGTGACTTGGAACAAGATTGGAAAAACATCAGCATATAGTATATGATATGCTAAGCTTTTGAGCATTTTGTGTCTTGCTGAAAGGGAATAATTCCCTAAGGGAATTATTAAAACACATATATAACATAATATGAATCACGGAGACAAAATGTCAACGAGAATGTTTGTACGTGCTTTAAGCAGTTAACTTTGAAGGCAAGCAGAAGTAACCATTCATGAAACTTGGAATTATTACTGGCAGTAGGTATGATAAGGGACTGTAAAGCCTCTGAAATACTGGTAGACCTAGAAAGGTGTAGGTTAGTGTCCGAGTATAATGGGAAGAAGTCAGATTCCAGTTAAGACCCCAGCCAAGCAGGGAGGGTTGTGAAAGTCTGCCCTAGCAGACTAAAGTGTTAGCAAGGCTACACAAATCACTATAAGCAGCGGACAAAATGTAGACTAAATTGAGCCATTTGTGTTTACCTGAAAGGCTAAAGGAATGTTTGCTGCTTATGCAGCCAGTGTTCATGAACTGCCCTGCGAAGTCATGGCATCCGTGTGTTCCTGCTGTTGTCTGCATTGCCCCTTGGTGTTCAGATGATGTCCTGTGTGTGAGACCCTAGCATAGTTGCCTACAGACTTTCATTTACTCTTCAGTTTTATGAAAGTTACTGATAGTTTCTTCTTCCTGACATGGTAGGTTTGGTTTTGTTTTCAGACGTTTCATGTGTATTTGAGAAGCTGGCATGTTCTTTTATATCTGAGAATAAAGTTAGATAGATAGGAATAAAATTTACTGAATTGATTTGGTAATTCACACTTCCCATATGCATACTGATTTTTAGCTATTTTGACCTGTCTTGGGTTGAGGATGATTCCGATGTTTCATTTCTTGCTGCATGTCCTGCAGTTTCTATTTTATGACTGGTGTTTTCTGTATTATTTGGTGCCTAGATGTTTATCAACATTGTATCTTTACTGTGAATTAGAGCCTTTGAAATAAAGTATCCTTTAATTTTTACTCATTTAAAGATTGTTTTTTTATCTTGTCTTTTGTAACCATACTTTGTAATTATTTGCATTTGCTCTGTAATACCTATGCTCATCCGTTAACTTTTTTTTTCTAAATCTCTTTGCTTTTAGGTACCTTTCTTCTTTGCATTGGAGTTAGACTTCTCTATGCAGACCATTCTTAAAAAATTGTTTCATTTATATTAATTTACTTATAGATCTATATTTTTATTGTACATTTTATAACCATTTTTTTCTTTGAGATCCTTATTTTTTCATTACATATCGTATTTTGAAAGTTAGCTATTTTTGTTCTAATGATTACCTTTATAGTAATACTTTATATAATGATCCTAGTCTTTTGTTCCTAACTTAACCATTTGCTATGTGCTTTTCAAATGTAAATAATGTCTAATAATTACTAAGATAATCAAAAAACCTAATGTTTTTGTCCTCTGTCATTTGTTATTTTTACTTGTCTGTGCTTCTGCTCTTACCCCATCATTGATCTACTTTTAGATCTATGCTGGATGTGTTCAGCACCCAACATTAATTTGTGCTGAAGGTTCCCCAGCTGTTTCTTGGTTGGAAGAAGCTCACCCTCTAGGAGATTCCACATGGAGAGCTCTTGAGTTCAGTATTTCCTGAGTTCTTACATTTTCAAACCTCTTAAAAAATAGACTCATACTTGAAAGATGACTTGAATAAATTGAATACTTGCCTAACTCATTTACTCAATTTCTTTAAAATGTTGCCTTACTTGTGTTTCCCTTTCTATGTTGCTTTCAAGAAGCCTAATGAAAACCTGATTTTGTTTTGTAAATGACTTAGCGGTTTTGTCTGGAGGCTTAGAGATATTTTTATTTTGAAGTCAAATAAACATATTTAGAGTATAGCTTGGAACTGACCATTCTAGGTCAGTTTCTTGAATGCCTGGTAGCCTTTTCAGTATTCAAATTTATGTATTATTTAATTTTTTTAAGTTTTACGGGATTACAGTTTTAAGCGTACCTTTATAATGTTTCATTTTGTCACTCTTTAAAGGCTAATTACCTTGTATCTACTTTTAATCTATATCCACTTCTTTAATACTTTATATTTCTTTATTTCATGCTTATTGTATTGCCTATTTGCCTTCTTTTCTTTGGGGGGGGATTGTGTAATTCATTCTTCATTTAAAAGTTGACATCTTTTTCATTATTTTTATTTCACGAGTTCAAGTGACCCTCAATTCACATCTTGCTTTGTTCTAAAGTTGTATATTTCTATTAAAATTGGTATTTTTCCCATATTCACAAGCAGTTGCTTAAGGATGCTTAATTAAGGCTGGGGTTATCTGTAAATATTTTCCTTTGTTTTCTGTTTGGCCTTTTGGGGAGATTTTTCATCAACATCAGTTTCTTTTACTGCTTTCTTTCAGTAGCTTTATGTGGAATTTTTCCCAGGCTTGTTACTGTGTGTTGTTCTCTGCTGTTTGAAACATTTTGTGTTTTAATGTGCTCATGAACACGGCATGGGGGAGATACTGGATGACTTTTATGTATGTTAGTCTGAGAATACCCTCTTTTCTTTGTGTGTTAGCTAGCATAGAGTTTCCATAATTGATGGGGCCTCCTGTTGTGTGGAAGGGGTTAGTGTGTCCTCTGTTTTATAATCCTCTGTGGCTTCTGTAGCCCTATTTGCCGACTGTTGCCTTCTTTATTTGCCGTAAGCCTCCCACAAACACCTCCTCTTCCAGGTCTCTTTACTGTCACTCAGTTGTGTCTTTCTAAGACTGTCACTTCTTGTTCTGCACATTTCCAACGTCCTCTTGTTTTTCACAGCAGCAAGTTCTCTGCTCTATGAGGCCCCAGACCTGTTCTCAGTATGCAGAGTGGGACCTTTACTTTCTAAAAGTAGCTTTCTTTTTATGCTGCCTTCACTGGGTGTCTGGTGTTGAGTTTTTATGGAGAAGATGTGCCTATCTTTGTAGATATTTTCTTATATACATACATGGTATTTTCTCTAGATTATGTACCATGATGATAGTGGCCATTATGTGGAAAACTCTGTGTTCTGATACAGAGTCATGAGGGTTTGGAATTTGTTGAAAGGTTCATGAGGGAAGGATTACTGAGGAAAATTCTCACGGAATGAGAAGAAACAACTCATCAAGTCTTGGCCAAGAGCAAAGTGGCTGTTTACTGTCATGGGAGAACATACAAGAGAAGTAAGTGTACAGAAAAACAAGAGTTTTGTTTACACAAACTTCCAGAGGCTTGATAGCCATCCAAATGGAATTGTTCATAAGAAAAGGAAATTGGCTATGACAGTAGAGTTCAGGAGAAAGTTTGGGCTACAATTATTAAATAGTTATCTGAATGATATCAACATATAGGTAAAGTTTAGTCGTGGCACTGAATGAGATCACCTAGCATACCAGAGTCCAAGGGAAGACATTTTGTTCACCCAGAAATGAGCTGCCTAAGTGAAATGGTGTGATTTAAACTCTGATTGTAGGGCTCCAGAGACAATCGAGACATTATAGTTTGAAGCTGTGTGTTTGTCAGCTATTTTCACAATGCTGCTGTCTAACAAATTGTCTGTCTCTGAGCTCAGTGGCATAGAAAATTAGCATTATTTATTTCATGCTCATGAGTCTGAAGGTTAGCTGAGATTCAGTTGATCAAAGCTGGGCCCATGTAGGTGGTTCTGCTTCAAGCTCTGGGTCCAGCTGGACTTGGCTTCTCATTGAGGATTGGGTTTTCATCTGATGAATGAAGGGGCAGCCATTCATCAGATGAAAAGTCATCAGCCATTTCATCTGATGACTCAGGGGCACCTGTACTCATGTAATGCCACGGCATAGAAGGGCAAGAAGGAGCATGCCCTGACATTTAAGGAATGTGCTTCAAACTGGCAGAGTGTCCTTTACACCCACATTCCACTGGACATGGCAAGTCACATAAATGAGATCAAAGTAAAAAGGATGGAAATGTGCTCTACCTTTAATGAGAATGATTGCACAACTTCATGGCAAAGGGCAGGGGAAAAGCTTTCCCAACATGGAAATGCAAATTCAATAGTTACTGTGTATCATCTTGGAAATCACCCAAATCATCCAAGAGATAAAACATAAAAAACAAATAAAAATAATAAACTCCAATTTCAGTGCATGAGGAGACAGCTAAAATACCAGCCTTGACTCTTGGTGAAAAAGTGGCTGAAGCTCTGGAATCCAAGAACAGATGCATTTAGGAGAAAACAGAGATAATTTGATGCAGAGGCAATTTGGTGCAGAGAGAAGATGAAATGATTGCAAATCTCAGAAACAGCTGATTGTATGGTACTGTTCAAAGGACAGGACATGCTGAGGTGAAAATGAAATTCCTTTTTGTAATGGTGACAAGAGAGCATTAGCTTTTGGCTAGAGGTTTTCTGGTTTTGGGTTGGTTCCATGGAGAAGAGAAAAGGCTAAATCAGACAAAAAAATAACTCAGTGGAATTGAAGGGGATTCTTTGCATTTCAAAAACCCACATGCTTTTTTCTACCCCCTTTGGCTGAGTAGAAGTAAGTGTTTAACAAACTCACACATAAAATCTGCCCCATAAGAACAATCTCAGCTAACCAGGTGGGCTCTGGGTTCTCCTCCATGGAAGTCTTTCACAAATACTTGCATCAGAAAAACTCGCTCCCTTCAATGCTCAATAATAAGAAAGGGCCTGTCCTAGGGTCTGTAATGGTATTTATCAATCAGCGGCTGATAAAATCCCTACTTCACATTTTTCAAGTCTCCCTGAGGACACAGAGAAATGAGAAGTAGGGATCTGGGGTGCCACAATGGTTGAGGGGTGCTGCTGGCATTCAGTGCATGTGGCAGGATTTTTCTTGGCTTCTTTACCAGCTGGAGACTTCTGGCTGGCAACGTCCCTGCCCAGGCCTTGCTTGGGCCTGGGCTCACTGAAGGAGATGCCCCATCTCTTCCACCTGCTAGACCATGCCTGTCCTGCAGTGTGGCATGGATTTCTAGCCACCGCTGTGACTGTACATGCAACCCCTGTGTTCGGTGGGTCCCTAGTTCTTGTCCTGTGTCCAAGGAGAATGAGGTTGTGCTGACAATAGAAGGGTGAGGAGGGTGGAGAAGAATTCTACTGAGTGATGAAGCAGCTTTCAGCAGAGAGTGGGTATGAGGGTGTCCTCCGCCCAAAGTCGGTTGATCTCTCCCTCAGTATGGCTGGGTCTGGGGCTTGTATGGGCTCAGCGTGGGGAGTGTGTGCTGATTGTCAGTATGCACCTAAGGCTGAAACAAAGTCACCCCTCAGAGGCAGGGCAGTGTAAAAAAACCAATTAGGGAAGGTTAGGTATATGTAAAACGGGTGAAGATTGGGGGTCAGAGGAAAGCGTACCAAACAAGAAGGAGGGGTTCTCAGTCTGGTCTGTGGATTTACCTGGAACTTGTAGCTAGGCGTTAAACTGTCCTGGGCTTGAAGATCAGCTTTCACTGGGGCCCACCCAAGTCTGCATAGGATTGTGTGCCTCTTGTCATTGTCAGATGGCCTCAGTAGTGGTAAATATACTGCAGGGCCCATGGTGGTGCCATGGAAGGAAATATTTTCCCCTCAGTACACCAGCAGACCCTTTTGAGGAACACTGACATGATTTTTCTAAAGAAGAAAGCAATATACCAATACAAACAAAAGCTGACCAAAAAAGAACATCTCCATAAAAAAAATCTAGAAAGTAACTGTAAGTGATGCCTAATGGTGTCAAAAAGAACTCAGCAAAATACTAACAGAATTTTTTGCATGTGCATGAAATAATAGCATAAGGGCAGAATACAAGGTTTCAGGGAAGAGATGGAAAAGCAGTGGGAAGTAATGAAACTTTAGCTGCCAGAGCTTGGGGAAGAAGCAGAAAGCAAAAAAAAAACCCACAAAAAACAAACAAACAAAAAAAACAAAAAAGCAATAAAGACATTATTGGAAGAAAAATAAGAAAGAACAGATATTACTGGCTATGCAGTGAAAGATAAAGTAGATTTATTTGAAGGATAAAATTCTTATTTATGTGAGAAACAATATGCAGAAACAGATAGCTGAGTATATCCGTCTATATGCAAACTCAGACACATGCACATAACACCCCAGTGAAACAGGCTGGGTGGCCATTTTTTAAATCTATAAAGCAGAAAGCTTAATTATGTAATAGATATAAAACAAACACGTAAATTCAAATGAATGGAGATTAACAAGCCTGTCTGTGAAGACATATAAAACATTTTAAATAGAATAATCATAAAGAATGAAAATAACAAATGGGCAAACAGATACCAGGCAAATATCAATACATAAATACATAGGAGGTAGGTGGATAGAGAGATACAATAGATAACAGAACAACTTAATAGTAGTCATAATATAATAAAATAAGAACATCTTTAGTCTTAGTACTATAGCTTATAACAAGCACTCAAAAATGTCAAAGGACACATTTCATAATCAAAATATATTTATAGTTTCTAAATCACAAACTACCATAGCATAAATGCTTGTAAACCAAAAATTACAATTTATAAAAGTAGAAGTAAATGCACGACAATTATAGATGTTGTGTTTCTTTATTTTATGAGAGCTTGAGAAATGCCTTCACTTTAGTAGCATCGATGGATCCAATTAAACTCTGAATGCTACAGTGCATACACCTTTGTTTTAAATGTCTATTGCTCATTTACAAACACTGATCACAAAAATCTTCAAAATTTCTAAGCAGTAGCTTCACTGTCTTACTATAAAAAAAAAAGAAGACAATTTTGTATAAGTTTGGAGCTCTCTACTCCTTTTAATGTTCTGTTGAATCCATCCACAAATCCATCAGACAACGTGTGGGAAGTTTTACATAATTACCAGCTTAATTTTGTCCATGGAGGTAGATCTATTCAAACATTCTATTTCTTTTTGAGTCAGCACTCTTGTGATTTTAATTTTTTTTTGATGTCTAACAGGGAAGAGTAGCCCTTATATTATTATACAAAAGTCCACACATGCATTTTTTTAGTGGAATCATAAATTTGGCCATACCGTGACAGAAGTTAACTCTTGATTTATGTTTCTCAATGCTCATACCAGGAGGCTCTTGCTACGTAAACACACTGTGATAAGTTCTCCTGAAGATGTGTTGTGTATAACTTCACAATGTTTTAGGTTTGCAGCCAGGGTGACTGTCAACTTTCTATGACAGTTTTCTTCTAAGAAAATCTGTCCTTTTATTTATGAGCAATGCTTTATGTGTTATATTTTCCTATACTATCTATCCATACTCCTTGAAAAATCTATTTTCTTCAATATGCCAGTTAGGACAATGAACAATCAATTAACAGATATTTATCGGAAGTTTATTTTGTGTTTTGATAATGGACATAATTCTACAAAACAACCCCCTGGGAAGCTGCAATGTGTGGACATACATCTAAAGGTAGCAAACAGTACAGTTGAGCCTGTACTGAGAGCCGAGGAACTACTCAGACAACAGATAATACGTTTGCAGCAAGAGAGTGGAATTACATTCTGGAGTATAGGGAAAGGCTTCAGAGATAAGATGGGATCTGAATAGAATTTGAAGAAATTTCAGGATAAATAAAGTAGTTGCTGATTCTGCTTTGTGTCTTCAGGAGTCCTTTCTGATTTACAAAGAAATGTTAAGTAACAAGATTTTTTTCTTTAACTGAAAAAAATTTTTCAGGGTAAATGTGAGAGGTTTTGTTGAAACAGAATTGTGACATTATGTGTGAAGTAGAGAGAGAACTCAATGACAAAATTTGTGAGGAGGATAATTATTTCTCTTCTGCAAGTCTAAGGGAAAGGAGAGGACTCATCTGGGAGAAGGGCTCTGGTTGATGTTGCAGTAACCTAAGAGGGACACCCACTGTCCACTGTCAGGGACTGGAGAGTCTGCCTGCTCCCTGCACACCATGTTTATAAAATATGTGGCGAAATCTTCAAGGGGAAGTTTCCCAGGACCAAGATCCTGGAAACCATGTACTTGCTGGTCCGTGGGAAGAACACATATTGTAAGTCCAGAAGAGAAAGCTGTGGAAGAGAGATGTAGAATTTTTTAAGAAAGTAAGGGTCATTTAAGATAGGAAAAGAAAGAACTTTCTAACTAGGGGTAAGGTTATCTGTCAAAAATATATATGAAGAGTTGGTCCAGGGCATTGTGTATATTTAGATTATATTCTCTAATTCTCCACCTATCTAGATTTTTAGTAATGTCTCCATATGAGTGTCCTCCAAACATTAAATTTTATTCATATGCCTTAACAGAGCTAACACGTCAAAAAATGTTTATCTTTATTGAAGTATAACTGACAAGCCAAAATTGCATATAGTAATCCCCTCTTATCTGCAGGGGATACATTCCAAGGCACTCAGGGGATGTCAGTAACTATGGATAATACAGAATCCTATATATCCTGTTTTCCTGTACATACATACGTATGATAAAGTTTAATGTATGAATTAGGCGTAGTAAGACATTAGCAACAATAATACTAAAACCACAATTACAAACATACTGTAATATAAAACTCATGCAAATATGCTGTTCTTCAAATTATTTGACGGCACTGAATTATATTCATCTATTTTTCAGACTGTAGTTGACTGTGGGTACCTGAAACTGCAGAAAGCTAAACCACAGATAAGAGGATCGGGGCTTACTATATATTAAGTTGTACGACGTGATGTTTTGATATATGTATATGTTGTGAAATAATCAGCACAATCATACTAATTAACACATTCGCCACCTCACATAAAATAACACATTTGCTAATACTAGTATTTCCCTTCCTTTTTAATATTAAACAATTGTGATTCTTGTATTAACTAGCTTTCAACATTTATTCTTATAAAATTGTTTCTTTTGCAGATAGTTTCAAAAGAAGTTTCTAATTTAAACTGTGAAAATAGTTGAACTTTAATAAAGTAAACATTTCTATTTTAACCTCACTTTAAAGTGATGGAAAACAGGTAGTTAGTTCATTAAACTAATAGGGGATAGAGACATAATAATAAATTTTCCTGATATATTATGAAAGAGAAGTTCTTCAAACAAAACAAATGGATGAAAGCAAAATTCTTGGAAATAAAAATTTTATATTTTTCACTTTATATTACTGAAAAATCATATGCATACATACACAATGAATTTCTATTGATGCAGAATGTACAGGAAAGTAAAAGGACAGAAGTTGAGACAAATCAAAAAGGGCTTTAAAACTCTGAGGGAGCTAAATACTGATTGATAACAGTGGAATTCCCTGTTGTGCAGTGGAACAGCCTGGGGTGCTTTGCATAAAGTTCTTTTGAAATCCTGAAAACTTTTCCTAGCCTTAATCTTATAAAAGGGAATCTGAGAAAAAAATGACGTCTGATGTGTAAGAAGTTCTAACAGGATATTTTCTAACATAATTTACGATCCACTCCTTTTGATGTTGTTAGATGGATACTTTGTAAGGTTAAGCTGTGAACACCTGTTTTTTTTTTTTTTAATTATTATACTTTATGTTCTGGGGTACGTGTGCAGAACATGCAGGTTTGTTACACAGGTATACATGTGCCATGGTGATTTGCTGCACCCATCAAACCGTCATCTACATTACATATTTCCGTTAATGCTATCCTGCCACCCATCCCCTGCCAGGCCCTCATGTGTGATGTTCCCCTCCCTGTATCCATGTGTTCTCATTGTTCAACTTCCATCTATGAGTGAGAAAATGCAGTGTTTGTTTTTCTATTCTAGTGTTAGTTTGCCGAAATGATAGTTTCTGGCTTCACCCACGTTCCTGCAAAGGACATGAACTTATCTTTTTTTTTATGGCTGCATAGTATTCCGTGGTGTATATGTACCACATTTTCTTTATCCAGTCTATCACTAATGAGCATTTGGGTTGGTTCTAAGTCTTTGCTATCGTAAACAGTGCCGCAATAAACGTGTGTGCATGTGTCTTTATTGTAGAATGATTTATAATTCTTTGGGTATATACCCAGTAATGGGATTGCCAGGCTAAATGGTATTTCTACTTCTAGATCTTTGAAGAAATGCAGCACCGTCTTCCACAATGGTTGAACTAATTTAAACTCCCACCAACAGTGTAAAAGTGTTCCTGTTTCTCCACATCCTCTCCAGCATCTGTTGT